>JAMYXO010003818.1:17500-19013 GCA_033310375.1 Conus canariensis | reverse complement strand
CTTCTCTCTCTCTCTCTCTCCTCTCTCTCTCTCTCTCTCTCTGTGTGTGTGTGGTGTTGTGTGTGTGTGTGTGTGTGTGTGTGTGTGTGTGTGTGTATTTCTGATTTTTTTATGATGCTACTTACAAATGTTAAATGTTTCCCTGTTAATTTTCCTTTATGATTTTTATGTCATTCAGATGTTATTTGTATTATTTTCGTTATCTCATTAATTTATTAAGGTTTTTCTTTTTAAAATGTCAGTACAACACTATGTTAATCTGACAGTAAATGGTTTCAGTCAGTCAGTCAGTGTGTGTGTGTGTGTGTGTGTGTGTGTGTGTGTGTGTGTGTGTGTGTGTGTGTGTGTGTGTGTGTGTGTGTGTGTGTGTGTGCGTGCGCGCGCGCGCGCGCATCTTTCAAATACTTGTATTTGAAATGCATGTAATGGTGCCCGTTTGAACTTCTGTCAAAAAGTCACCAAGCAAAACAGCCACATACACAGCCACATACACAGTCACACAGACAGAGACACAGACACGCACACATAGACAGACCCACAAACACACACACACACACACCACACACACACACACACACACACACACACACACACACACACACACACACACACTTCTACCTCTATGGTTTAAGCGCACTTCCATTACTCTGTCCTTTGACTCGGCCAAGCCGTCCCTAAAACGACATTGTCAGTCAGTTGTGAAGCTCATCCACCAAGTCAGTATTTTGTGTCAGACAATACACTTAAACTTCCAGCCACCCTGCAAGCTGTACGGATCCACCAACGCAGATACACCCCGTCTGCAGTCTATGACCATTGACTTCTTTGCCATAGTTCTGGCGCCAAGAAAAAGTTGGCACCACTGACACTGTGACATTTGTCTCTAGAGATATCCGGGTGCCAGTACAAGTTCAACAGTGGCCAGACAGCATGCATCTTGTTACCAAGTGCCGTGCTTGTCAATCCGTGTGTATGTCTGAGACAGAATCGATGGATAGTGAAACAGCCAGAGCCTCAATCGCACTAACTGCCCGCTGGAGTTGTGTCTGATTCGCTATTTGTGAGTTGTGATTTAGAGAGACGTTATTACATTATTGTCACAGGTTGGTGTGTTTTGCACGTCTTCCTGAACAGAAAAAAAAAACATCAGAAAAAAAGCTTCACCATTCACACTGAGGTGAAGTGAATGCATAACACTGGTGATTCAGATTATCTGTACATGATTAACGTTAGTGATTCAGATTATCTGTACATGATTGAAACTAGTGATTCAGATTATCTGTACATGATTAACACTAGTGATCAGATTATCTGTACATGATTAACAGTAGAGATTCAGATTATCTGTACATGATTAACAGTAGAGATTCAGATTATCTGTACATGATTAATAACACTAGTGATTCAGATATATGTACATGATTATATACTGTTATGCAATAGTGGAAAACACTTGTTCGTCTTCTTTAAAAACAGTTAAGAACATGATGCTTTCATGTCTGTCTGTCTGCTG
>JAMYXO010003818.1:5000-12500 GCA_033310375.1 Conus canariensis | reverse complement strand
AAATGCACCAAATGATTAATCTCAAAAATCAAATCTTGTCTCACACTAGAATTTGAATTGCTTAAGGCATACAACACTGATTTTGAATCGACACAAAAAAGAATCTGAGTCACAGTTTTCGGAAAATCAAGCAAATAACGCAAAGCCATAAGAATAGCAGTTAATTCAGCTGTAAATATAGATCTGTGCTTTCCAATATAAAAACCTCTTTTGACCTTTAAGTGGGGGATAGTGAAAGCAGCACCAGCTTCGTGATTTTCTAGAACTGAACCATCGGTATAAACTTTGAGATGATTTGGATAATTGAGAAATAAATGCTCATTCGCAACTGTGCCAATAAAATTTATATTCTCATTTTTCTTTGCATTGGTATAATTAATGTCAAAATGTCCTTTTTGTAATTCCCATGGAGGGATAACAGTACATGGATTACTACATTTTACCATATCTTCTAATTCTATTCCTGATTGTTGAAAAGTATCTAGAGTTTCAGTTTTTATTGTTTTAAGACATGATATGTTTTTGGCTCGTTTTGGGAAATCAACATCTGATCTTAAGCCAATTTCATTTTCGACATTGTTTTCACTTAAAGAGCCTTTTAACAAATATTTAGCGATGGCAAGCTGACGGCATTCATTTAAAGGAAGTACTCCTACCTCTCTATATGTTGCTATTGTTGATGTATGGAAAGGAACCCCCAAGGCCAATCGAAAAGCTTTACAATCCACGCTTTGTAATTTGTTTAATAAATATTTTGGAGCGGTGAAAAAAACTTCTTGACCATACGTAAGCCTAGAGCGAACAAGACTTATCGCTAGATGTTTTAGTACTCTGACATCTTGGCTCCAGTATTGCTTACTGATAACTTTTAAAAAATTTAAAGTCTTTCTTGCTTTAGATAACAAGTATTCAATGTGATAATTCCAGTTTAACTTAGAAGTAATATGAACCCCCAAAAACTTTACCCTTTGTTTATATTCCAAAATATCAGACCCAATATGGAGGGATGGTAAATTGGGTGGATCAGCACCATTGTTGAATAAAACCAGATGAGTTTTCTCAGTTGATAGAGTTAGTCCATTTTCAAACAAGTAGTTATTTAATTTATCTAATTCCATTTGATAAGCTTTTCTATAGTAATTTATATCTCTTTTTGGTGACTTCTTTTTCATGGACACATTCATCCACATGCAAATATCATCTGCATATTGTACTAAGTTGACATTTTTTGACAAACATTGAGGTAGGTCATGAAGTAATATATTAAAAAGATGGGGCGCTATTACCGAGCCTTGTGGAATACCCATTGTAGGCATGCGTGTAGTTGAATAGGAATTTCCCACCTTTGTTTGCATGCTTCTTTTCATCAATAAGTCTTTTATGTAAAAGTAGATGTTCCCAGACAAACCAATTTGTTTCAATTTATATAGTAATTTATGATGCCAAACACGATCATATGCCTTTTTTATATCAAAAAAGGTTGCTAGAGTATTCTTTCTGCGAGCAAATTGATGCTTTACCTGTGTAGTCAATTTGACAAGATGATCAATGGTTGACCTACCCTTTCGGAAACCAGCTTGGTTTTTTGGGATCACTTTATTTTTATTACAATAGAATATTAGTCTGTTTAAAACTACCTTTTCCATAAGTTTGCCTACATGCGAAGTTAATGATATAGGTCTGTAATTATTCTTATTACTTTTCGTTTTTCCTTCTTTAGGAATCGGTATTATGATAGAATGTTTCCATATTTTAGGGTTTTGTCCCTGTTCCCAACACTTTTGAAATAAGTCGTGTAGCAACAGTACCCAACTGTCTGGCAAATGTTTAAGTAAGATATTAGAAATAGCGTCCATGCCTACTGATGACTTTTTATTAGTCAGGGAAAGTATAGCTTCTCTCAACTCACGTATAGTAATTGGAGCATTGACATAAAGATCATCTTTCCGCTGTGGATCTTGATAGTCATCATTTCTTTCTTCATTTTCCCTGAAAATTTTATGATTTTTTGGTAGTTTGCTTGCATTCATTATATCAGCAAACATATCTACAAATGATTCTGCCTTTTCTGAATTGCTTGGTAATTCATTACCATCACATTTGATTGGACAGTGTGGCAAATGAACACCATTTTTCATTTCATTAAACTTTTTCCACACCCTCTGTAAGTCTTTATGGGTATGTGTTTCATTGGTGCAGAAATTTGACCAATATTCCCGCTTGACTTTTGCAATCGTTCTGTTACTCATGACATTTGCTTTCTTCATTGGAGCATGCGTTTTTGGTCCAGGATTTTGTAGGTATAATTTATATTCTTCTGTTTTCTTGTCAACCGCTTTCTGGCATTCATCATTCCACCATACATTCCCTGCATGTTTATCTGATTTGCGAGCTGCATATTTAGGAATGGCATAATCAGCAGCATTTAGTACTGTTTCCGTAAATTTTGAGTAATAAATGTCTATGTCATCATCTTTAATGCAATCTATGTTTTGTGCACATAAAAAAGCTCTAAATGTTTCCCAGTCAGCAAAGTTATAATTGTATTTAGGAATGACATCTTCATCTCTATCGCTAGATATTTGTTGATCATTGACAGTGGTAACAATGGGTATATGATCACTTCCAAGCGTGTCACAAAGTGGTTCCCATGTGCAATTATGGGCCAAAGCAGGGGATATTAAAGATAGATCAATGGAGGTGGCTCTATGATTTGCATTGTCTGGAATTCTAGTCACTCTTCCATCGTTTAAAAGGTAAAGATTTGAGTCTACTATGTTTTCTAAAAATCTGTGACTAGTGACAAAAGCGCAATTTTTCTCCCAAAAAGGGGAGTGTGCATTAAAGTCTCCACAAATTAGCCACTTTTTGTTTGGATTTTGTGTTGTACGAATCCATTCCGTGTTAATTTCTGTTGGGCCTTTTGGTAAGTAAACAGAAACAACATTTATTATAAGTTGATCATTGAACTTTAGACTTGCAGCACATGAAAGAATATTAGGATCATTCTTAGGGGCTGGGGAATCGCACACTGTATACTGTATATTTTCATTAATGTATATAGCTGTCTTAATATTTTCTGTTTTATTTACTGTCTCATGCACTGGTGGATAATAATAATTTACCAGTTTAGGTAGGCTGTTTTGGTTTACATTCAAAGATTGTAAAATCAGAACCTGGTACTTTGAAGAAACAAGATGTTGAGTTAAATAAGACAGGTTTGTTTTTATAGACCTGCAGTTCCATTGTAAAACCTTAATGGGAACTGACTTTGTCATGATAAGGAAAAAGGAAAGTGTGAAGAAATTCGGTTATTTGTTTTTAAAAATAACACGAATAAACCTCACGTAAAAATGATAAATATAACGCAGAGAAATACACTTAAATAAAAAAAGGGGGAGTGGGAGGTGGAGGGGGGTGGTTGTTAATCAATCAACTAAACGAGAGATTATGATAACAATATTTCGCGATGGCAACAAGTCTCAAAAATATAATCCAAAGACAGTCAATAGCCAGTCATTGCACTGTTGAAGCTTATACAAAGCTAAGACAAGTACTAAGCCTAGACAAAATTTCTTATGGAAATGTAATTTTAGAGGAATCCTCAAGCTCAAGAAGTTCGAACATGTTCCATGATCTTCCATATCGTGGGTAAGGAGGGCATCTGCGGAGGCTAGGCTGTTGGGGTGAATGCCAGTGCTGGTGGTACATGGGAGGAGGAGGGCGTGATGTTCTTCGCGGTCTCTCCCAGAAAATGTCCCTCAGATGTCGGCCCACGTTGCCCGCCAAGATGCTGGAACCACGGGGGTTGGGGTGGATGTCATCCCTCATGAATTTGCCGTGGGTGGAGAAGTTAGAGTGGTTGATGAAAGAGACGTTCTGCATAGATTGTAACCCTTCACTTAGAAATGCGTTAAAAAGTTCTCTTTTGACATCAAGTTGGGAGTCACGCACGGGGATGATTTTGCTGACAACAATTTTGATGCTGGGATGGTCAGCAGCGATGTTCTTGATTACTTTTGTGAACTTTTGAGACGTGGTTTTGGGATCTGATGATCTGATGTCATTTATTCCACAATGAACAACAACTGCGTCTATATCTACTGGCTTGCCCTCCTGTTTTTCGATTACGGCTGTAGTAAATTCAAAAGTTTTCTGAATATCTTCAGTGGTGCGGCATTTACCCGACCGAACGTACAAGTCGTAGGACCAACCCAGTCTCTTTGATTTGATACCACTGAAGACAGAGTCCCCCAAAAGAACGACACGTGGAAGCTTTTCCCTATTGTGGCGCTTTCGAACATTCTTTTCTGCTTTGACGTCACGCGTGGACTTACTCTCATTGACGTCAGTTTTCATATCTCCAATTTGCTTTTGTTCTGTTTCGTTTTGTTTTTTGTTTTCTTTCTGCTTTATTGTTGTTTTGCCCGATGTTTTTGGTGCAGGGGTCAGTGGAGCAGTTCTCGCAGCATCCGCGAAAGTTTTTCCCGGCTTCGTATGGAAGCTAGGGAGTTCAACAGAGGGGCATGTTTCAGTCTTCTTTGGTTCTTTTTGTAAGACAAGACTCGGCGTTAGGTTTTTAATCGCATCGGTCAGGACTTTCACTGTCTTTTCTAGACTGTCAATGCGCTCGAAAAGCGATTGAATCATAGACGAAACAGACTCACTGACCTCCGTCTGGGTGTTGATATCTTTTGTTTCCGTCTTCTTCAGTTTATCTTGAGGTAAAGATTGTAGGCCTACCTCTGTCATGGAGCTCTGGGCCTGGTCCTGGCGTCCCAACGGTCCCAGCACATCTTTGCTTGGATTTTTAATGCCCACGCCTTTTTGAGATTGTGTGTGTGTGTGTGTGTGTGTGTGTGTGTGTGTGTGTGTGTGTGTGTGTTTACTCACCAGTGATCATGTTTCCTTGAATATGTGCGTGTGCACGTGTGTGAATGTGTGAACGTATATGCATGCAAATGTTTGTGTGTGTGTATATTGATGTGTATATGTATATGCATGTGTATGAATGTGTATATGTATTTGTATGAATATGCGTGTGTAGGTGCGAGTTGTTTGGGTATGTGTGTGTGCCCATGTGTGTGTATGTGCGTGTGTGTGTGTGTGTGTGTGTGTGTGTGTGTGTGTGTGTGTGTGTGTGTGTACATGTGCGGACTCGCGAGCATGCTAGGGAGTATTCGAATGTGCACATAAGAGAGAGAGAGAGAGAGAGAGAGAGAGAGAGAAAGAGAGAGAGACAGAGAGGGGGGGGGGGAGATTTCCGCTGGAAACTGAAATCCCCAAGTCTAGGAAACTCAAGCATAAATACTGATTATTTCCTGTGCGTGTTTCCTGTGATGCTAAATTCTACATGACAGTGAAGCCAAGACATTTAGTTATGGAGCACGCCTTCTCCACTACCGTCCCTCCCCCCCCCCTCCTCCATCACCTTCTCCCTCCCCACTTCACCCTAGTTTTTTTCCTCCCTTCCTCCTTTTCTGTTTTTCTGTGTGATCATCGTGAACGCTACAGTGAAATTCGAACTTTTAGAATTACGTGTGACGCTGTGGGAGTCAGCGATAAAGACCAGAGGCTGGGAGATGACGGGCAGGGCACGGCAGGGGGTCCTCTGGAATCGCAAAACTTTTCATACCCTGGTGATCACGCTTCTTCCTGTCTGATTCTTCACGAGCTGCCGCTGCCGATAAAGTCTGGCACAGACTTGCACCAGCAGACAAGTTTGGACATGTTTATGGAGGGGGACAATGTGTAGGTCTGTTGAAATGATAATTCATTCAGCGACTAAAAGTCTCCCTACAGCGAACTGCTTATGTGTCTTATGTAGCATTCACCTTTCACCTATTACCTATCCTGGAGTCTTGAAGACCGTTGAGGCGCCACAGAAGACGTCACAACCAGCTTCCTCCACTCCTCCTGGTTCTTAGACACTCTTAGGCATTGCTGAGTGTGAGGCCAGTCCATGTACTGATGTTGTCCTCCCATCTCTGTCTCTAACTTCCGCCTCCTCTTACTGTTTCTTTGGAAGATTGCTTTCTCAAGTCTTGTTGATCTTTATACATGATCATACCATCTCCTTTCCCTTCGTTGCACTGTGGACAGCAGGTCTTCCTATGGTCCAATGGCTTGCCTTATTCTGACCTGGACCTCCAAGTTGGTAATGTGGTCTTTGTGTGAGATGCCAAGGATCTTGCAGAAGCATGACATTTCTAATGCCTGGATCCTTCTCTCAAGTTCAGCTGTCAGCGTCCACGTCTCACAGACATAGAGAAATATGGCAATAAGAACAGGGTCTGATCTTGGAAGTGATTGTGATTTTTCTGTCATTCCTGATGAATCTTATCAAAATACTGCGTTACCAGGTGAAAACGGATCTAAACAAGGGTTGCTGGGTGGCAGCAGTCTGTCGCCTAACGTTTAGCACATGAGTTGTGTCCAGATGGATCTGTCAGATTTCATCAGGTTTTCCTGTGATAGTTACCATGTCGACTGTTAATGCTGGGATATAAATTGGACACAAACACAAGCATGGACCTTACAACATGGAAAAGCCAGTCCGAACACAAACTTGTATTCATAGGGACACTCAAACATGGAATGGTAAAACACATTGAGCACTATTTGCCATGGATTAATATTTGATTCCAAGTCCATAGCAGACAACCACTCTATTTCAGGGCCAGTCTACGTCTGTATAGACCCTTTAACATGTTTCATTCTCTCCATGATTTTATGAGTTAAGAAAAACACACACACACATCCACATGTGTGTGTGTGTGTGTGTGTGTGTGTGTGTGTGTGTGTGTGTGCGTGGTGTGTGTGTGTGTGTGTGTATGTATGTGTGTGTGTGTGTGTGTGTGTGTGTGTGTGTGTGTGTGTGTGTGTTTACAAATAGGGATATTGATTACTGGTATTATACACAGGAGAGAGAGAGAGAGAGAGAGAGAGAGAGAGAGAGAGAGAGAGAGAGAGAGACAGACAGACAGACAGACAGACAGACAGGCAGACAGACAGACAGACAGACAGACAGACAGACAGAGAAAGAGAGAGAGAGAGAGATGAGAGAGAGAGAGAGGTGTTGAACACATTTTGTGCACACAACTTTTCACATTCTACCATAAGTTTCATGTGCACCATCTGTTTATGCATTGAGGGAAAATGTAAGTATCCGCGCCCTCTATTGAGAAATGTGGTGGTATTGGCATTGGCACTGAGAATGCAGCCTGACGCCACGGTTCCTTGCTCTTCTCCAGCCTATGCACTCGCTCTGATCGTGAGCTGCAAAGTCTCGCGGGGCCGTTTGCATTTGGCCCAGTCCATATCTGGTATGGCAATCTCGCCTTAGGCTCGTCTGAGTTCACAGACACCCCAGAGCGTGAATAACATCAAGGGATGCAAGTTAACTGATGGAATCTACACTGGGGGACTACATATGCTAGTCTTCAAAGGGAAACACTGAATAGGCCTCAAGGGCAGCTGCTATTGTATTGTTCGGTATGG
>JAMYXO010003817.1:0-19013 GCA_033310375.1 Conus canariensis | reverse complement strand
GTTCAACTGTAGATTTTATAACATCCCTCTAGGGGTTTGGCTCGCAGATTGTGTGTGGGGGAGGGGGGGATTACTGTTTAGACAGTAAAAGTGGACATCTGGGGAAATCTCCAGCCAAGCCTGGCTTAAAGGTCCTCTCCCCTTATCTTGTCTGGCTTCTCGACGACGATCATCATGTTGATTGATGAGATCTCATTGTAGTCGTTTTTTTTTTTTTTTTTTTTTTTTTTTTTTTCCTTTTGTTTTTCTTTTTTCCTTTCTTTTTTTCTTTTTCTTTTTTTTTTTTCCTTTTTTCTCTCTCTCCTCTTCTCCTCTCTCTCCCCCTCTCTCTCTCTCTCCCCTCTTCCGTTTTTTTGTTTTGTTTCGCTTTCTTTCTTTCTTTCTATTTTTCTCCTTTCCTTTTTTTTTTCTTTCTTTCTTTTTTGTTTACTTTCTTTTTTTTCTCCCTCTTTCTTTTTTTTTCCCTTTTCTTTCTGTCTTTTATCTGTCTTTTTTTCTGTCTTTTTTTTCTAAACAGATTTAACAGTTTTTGTTTTTTCCCAAACGATGTCTTTTTCTTGATGCAAAAAATCCCAGTCCTGCAAATCGGGGGCGAGGAAGGGAAGCAGTGTTAAATGATATATTGTTAGTCACCCCTCTAGCGTTTGGCTCCAGGTTGTGTGTGAGGGAGAGGGGATTACTGTTTAGACAGTGCAGTAGGTGAAAGGGGACACTGGGGAAATCTCCACTCAAGGGCAGTGGCTTCCAGGTCCTCTGCCCTTACTTGTCTGGTTTCACAGGCGACGATCACATGTTTTTTTGTGTTGATTATCTGCTTTCCGGGGCCGGGGAAAGCTCAGTGGTAGGCGCCAGACTCGAAATCTTGTTGATCCGGGGGTTGGGGGTTTGAATCTCCGCCGGACCGTTTCAGTACAGGGGGTTTTCCCCCCTTGGAATTAACAATCTTTCATCTTGTTTTTTTTTTTTTTTTTTTACTGCTATTTTACCCCGGAGGTATCACACACCGTTGACAGCCTTGATAACAGAACAGAAAACGCCCCGAAAAGCTGATTTCCGTTTTGGGGATTCTAAGAAAGGAAGTCTTTCCAGAAATCGAAACTGCCCTAAACGATTTTTAGGACCCTTTTTCTACCCCCCTGAATTTCCAGTTGCAACTTTTTTCGTTGTCGTCTTCCCTAAATCTCTCATTTTTTTGGTTTACGAGCAAGCGGCTTTTTAAACTGGCCGGGTCTTTTGGGTCGTTTCTAATGTCCCATTTTTTATTTCTTGCTGTAATGAAACGCTATCGATCCTCAAGTTGGTTTTTGTTTGTTTTTTTGTTTGTTTTTTTTTGGTCTGCAAAAGGGAGTGCAGTAGGAGGTTTTTTGGATGGGGAGAGGGGGATATGGGGGGGGGGGGGTGGCGAGAGGATGGAGGAGAGAGAGAAAAGAGAGAGAGAGAGAGAGAGAGAGAGAGAGAGAGAAGGGGGAGAGAGGGGAACTCGGAACTCGTGACTTTAAGTGGGCCCTTTCCAGCCTACCCAAATGAGACACAAACATGAAATTGTTTGTGCTTTTGAAAAGAATGATTTTTATACAAAAATTTCAAAAAAAAGGGTCTCATTTGGCGATAACAAGTAACAAGCTTAGGTTTATAACTTTTTCATTACAACTTTTCCTCTGAAAACGTAAGGCTCTTTTCATCATACCTGTTTTTCTTTTTTTTTTTTCCTTACAGATAGAATTTTCTAATAAATTCTTTTGTTCTGTCGCTCTTTGGAATCTGCCAATTTTTTGTGGTGTGGTGGGGGTGTGTGTGTGTGGTGTGTGTTTTGGGGTTTGGTGTTTTGTCGGGGGGGGGGGGGTGTGTGTGTGTGTGTGTGTGTTGGTGTCTGTTCGTGTTTTATGTTGTGTGTGTGTGGTGGTGTTTTGTGTGGGTTTTTTGTGTGTGTGTGTGTGTGTGTGTTGTGTGGGGGGAACTGTTTATCCCTCTAAATGCTGCTA
This sequence comes from Conus canariensis, assembly GCA_033310375.1. Taxonomy (NCBI): domain Eukaryota; kingdom Metazoa; phylum Mollusca; class Gastropoda; order Neogastropoda; family Conidae; genus Conus; species Conus canariensis. Next base: position 17,031 of record JAMYXO010003817.1, on the reverse strand, counting down.
GCAAAACTATCTTCTTTTATTATCTTTATCTATTTTATCTATCTATCTACAAACTATCTATTATTATGAAAATATTATGAAAAGTATGTATTATGTATTTTTTATTATAATTATGGGGGGGTTTTTTGCATTAGGGAATATTTGTAGGGGAGAGATGAAATTATCTTTTTAAAACTATCTATCTTCCCATATTTTAAAATATATAAAATTAATATATATTTTTTTTGTTTAATTGGGGGGTTTTTGGGGGGGTGTGTTGTTTTGTGTGTTTTTTGGTGTGTGTCGTGTGTTTTTGGGGTGTGTGTGTGTGTGGGGTGTGTTGTGTTTTGGGTGGGGTGTTGGTTTGGTGTGGGGGTCACACCACAAAAAATGGGGGCCAGGTCAACAACTAACAAAGCTAGCTGAGTTTTTTTAAAAATTTTTTAAAAAAAAATGATGCCCGGGAAATGACAAAAACAAGAAATCAAAAGGAAAAGCCATAATTTTCCCCCAAATAGAAAAAAACAACAGCAGTTTGCAAAAGTTCAATCGACTGAACAACCCAAATAAAAATTTTCGAAGGGGGTGACCGTTTAGAACCCAAAAAAAAGTCCGGTCCCCCTCCGAAATAAGGCCCCGCAGAAGCAGCCCAAAAGAAAGGGGGAAGAACCGGACGACTTAAAATTTTGCCATAATGACTCTGACAACAATCTTGGTCTAGAAAAAATAGGAAAAACAACCAAAAAATTAATCGAACCTCAAGAAACGAAAAGCGAAAGTGTCGCCTTCAGACCAAATCACCGAAAACCTTCGCAAGCCTCACCGTCTTATGAAAAATTTTTGCATCAACATCCTCCCGGGAAAACTCCTCCCCAAACACAAAAAGGGGCGGGGAAATTGGGGGAGCCGTACATTGGCCAAAAAAAGAAAAAACCAATAAAAAAAACCACAAAGAAAAAAAACAAAATTGGAGTAAAGAATAAAAAAAAAAGCAAAAAGGTTTCAAATTGCGTAACACATCTGTGGAACAAAAGATAGAAAACTCCAAGTCTCCACAAAAAACAAAACGTCAAAGAAAAACAGTCTGGCACAACAAAAAAATTAGTATCCCCATTCTTTTTTTTCACGGTGGCGACTTGCCTCGTGTCCCCCCGGGATACATGACAGTATCATGAAGAGGTTGATGCAGGGAGACTTGGCCTTCATACGGTCTGCAGGGTGGCAAAGAAAAAGCTTATCAGATTGGGGCATTGCACGCGCGCTCTGAACGGGGGCAAAAGTATCACTGAATCCTAAACCCGAATGTGTAGTTCTGCATGTAGGAGTAAAACGATTTGAAGGGGAAAGATCCGGAAAAATTTGCAGCACGGAAATGCAGAAATGCGTCAAGGAGGCCAAAGGTCAATTTTCCCAAAGCCAAAATCGTAGTAAGTCAAGTGGCTCCTGTCAAAAATAAAAACACTAGACATTAAGAAAGATCTGTTCAACGAAATGACAAGACAGAAACAACAGACAAAAACGACATTACTTTCGTCTCCTTTAAACGAGTTGAGGATGGAAGACAGAAGAGACTGACAGCTGAACGACGTTCACCCACGACCAAGGACGAGCACCATCGCGGGGACCCTGGGAAACACCTGCATGGAATTTTTGGGAAAAAGCCACGGAGGAGACCCCCACCCTTTCGTTACAGTTGCCAAGGTTTTCACCCTCCGCCTTTTCCACGTCCTTGGTTCTACTAAACTGGTCGTACTTTGACTCTCAGCTGTTTACAGTCAATCATCAAGATTTTTGTTTCTTTCTATATTCATCTCTAAGAAAGTTAATGTCTAAATGATATCAATTATTGTGATATATAAATGAAAGCACATAAAAAGCCAAACATTACATTTCTACAGTGGAATTGTCGTTCTAAACGAAAAAATCTATCATACTTAAATCAATATCTAGTAGCAAATTTAAATTTCATGTTTTATTACTACAATCTTTAAATGTGAGCTGTGATAAATTACCATATTACCTGGATTTTACCACCCTCCGGTTTACGAACAATGTGGAGACAGAGTGCAAACAGCCATTTATGTGCGTGAAGACCTGGACTTTTGTGAAAGAACTCCACCAGTGGGATAATATTTCCTCTGTGTCATGCTGTGCAGCTATGGTTAAGTTCACTTCATCCTTGATTCTTAAATGTTGCTTCAATTTATCTTCCAAAAGGTCCTGATAATAAGAACACTGAATGGTTTTTAAAGGGTTCCAAGATCAAACAGATAAGTGGGTTTTTTGGGGGTGATTTTAATGCACATGCCCCTTTCTGGGATAAGAGTTTTCCTATATTTCTAATAATCGTTTGTTAGATAACATAGCGGATTCTATTCTTTACATACTGAATAATGGAAACATAACTCGTATTCCAGATATATCTAACCATAAAACCCTCAGCCATTGATTTAACTTTTGTATCTCCATCATTGGTAGTCAACGCAGTGTGGGAAACGGGAGATGACTCTTTTTGGATCAATCATTTCCAGTCATAATATCTTTAAATAACATTAGCAGAAGAAGTAGAAAACACAGAAGATGTTATTCCAAAGTATAATTACAAGTGGCAGATGGTCCTGTTCAAAGACAAACCTTAAAAACATAGATTTAGATTATTCTACTGAAGAAAATATAGACAATCAGTATGATAAATTCTGCAGATTTATCCTAACAGCAGCAGATAAATCGATCCCAAAATAAAAAACAAAAATCTAAAAAACACCCAAAGGAAATGTGTGGTGGAACAAGGAATGTGAACGCGCAAATAACAAGAAAAAAGAAAGATTTAAGAAAATATTGTAAAAAAAGATCACAAGTAATCATGAAAAAATGAAAAAGACGGGTAAAGAAAGTGATGATGCAATAGAATATGCAAAATTGAAACATTGGGATGATTTCTGTAACTCTGAAGTAAAACATTGTAAGGATATGGGAAAAGTATGGGAAGAACGAAAGCTATGAAAAATGGACTGACATCCCCACAGTATCCCATAAAAATAGATAACAACAATCTGCCCACTACTAAAGAGAAAGCAGAAGTTTTTGTAAACTTATTCGCTGAATTTCAGCCGTCCTGAGGGTCTAACAAACACTGACCGAACTTACAGAGAAAAAGAAGAAAGTAATATAACATATTGATGATCCACCACCAGATAATAGCATAAGCATTAATGCTCCTATAACTATATGAAGAAAAAAGAAGCCATTAGAGCCATTCCAATACGGAAATCATCAGTTGGTTTAGATGCAATATCTAATCAGATGCTAAAGAATTTACCTGAAAATCTTGTAGTTTTTCTTCATGCTTTGCTAAGTACTTGCTGGAATAGTAGCGACATGCCCAAAATATGGAAACAGACAATTATTGTACCAGTCATAAACAAGGAAAGTCTTCTAGGGATCCTAAAATTACAGACCTATAGCATTAACATCACACGTCTGTAAACTATCAGAAAGAATTGTTTTGAATAGACTAGCATATTACTGCGAAAAAAAGACATCATTCCTATTAATCAAGCTGGCTTTCGTAAAGGGAGATCTACTACAGAAATATTAGTGAAATTATCAACAAATATAAAGAAACAATTTGCAAGACGTAAATGTGTCCTGGCTACATTTTTTGACATAACCAAGGCTTACGATCAAGTTGGCATTCACAGCTATTAAACAAATTTAAAAAAATATTGGACTATCAGGAAATGTATACAATTATGTTAAATGCTTTCTGAAAGATAGGGAAATTTACAAACAAGAGTAGGAAAATAATATTCCCCCGGTAGAACTTTGTCAATGGGAATCCCACAAGGGTCAGTGTTAGCTCCGCTTCTTTTCTCATTGCTATTGTATGATTTGCCAAATAAGTTATCTAAAAAGGTATTTTCTCGTTCAATATGCAGACGACATTTGCATGTGGACGGAAGTAACTCTTAAAAAGAAAACCCCACAGCGTGATATAAGTTTCATCAGAAAGATCTATCAAGACGAACTAAATAGGATGTCGGAATACATGAAGTTAAAATGGATTGAACTTATCTTTGAAAAAACAAATATAATTCTTTTCAATAGTGGTAATAATCCAGAAAAACTGCCTGTTTTTACATTGGGCGAAACACCTCTTAAATACGTGACAGAAGTTAAATTCCTAGGAGTCCTTTTCACATCTAAACTATCATGGAACGCTCATATTGAATACTTATTAAAAAAGGGCGAGGAAAATATTAAATTTCCTTAAAATTATTTCTAAAGAAAAATGGGGACAGAATTCATCTACATTGATAACTCTATGTAAATCTTTAATGAGGTCGAAAATAACATAGCCCAAGAATTTAATCTTTAGCGCTCCCAAATACCATTGAAAAAGCTTGAAAGTATTGAATGCAAGGCATTGAAATTAGCACTTGGCCTTCCGGTGCATGCAATCATCTTCTCGTACGTATTATGAAGCGCAGATGCTTCCCCTAGATTTAATACAGAGAGTTAGCGTGTTGTAAATTTGTTATCAAGAGTACAACTAATAAAACGCACATTAATCTGAAATAAAAATGAGGGCAGATATTGAATTTCCTAAAAGAGCAAAATCTATAGCTTCTCAAAAACACTAGCAACGTACACGTCAAAAAGTATTACTGATTCTGGAGTTTCAATCGATAACGATGCTCTATCCATTAGTCCGTTATTTTCTCCTATACCACCATGGGAGCTTAATAAAGCACATTTTGATATTGAACATACCAATATGAAAAAAGATGAAAACATAAACATGTTACAAGCTGTATCAAATGCCATATTTAAAAGAATTATTCAAATTATTTGAAATATACACAGACGGTTCGTGCATTGATAAACAAAAGGTTGCGCATTCTTAATACCAGACTTAAGAGTTTGAGAAATCGTTTTTATATCGGAATTAACAAATCGATATTTACAGCAGAATTAACAGCGATACTCCTGGCTTTAAATTACCTTTTAAACTTTCCAAAAACAATATTTGAAATTCTGTTCTGTGTTGATTCTAAATCAGCTCTTCAGGCATTAAAAAGTTTCTCAATTGCACACAAGACCTGAAATGGTCATAGGATAAATTATATGATACACATGTTGATTGCAAGAGGAACCCATGTAGTTTTTTGTTGGATTCCTTTTACATTGTTCTTTTCATTATAATGAAAAAGTAGACAGGGCAGCTAAACGTGGAGCCAGAAATAGTTTTGGTTCAGAACTGTTTGATTTCCCCTTATCAGTACATGAACAGTGCAACTTGGTTTTAAACCAATTTTGGAAAGCTTTTCGAATATAGTATGGTAGATCACGTTTATAAAGAACAGTTTGATATTAAAAGAATCAAAGAGAATTTTAATCTTAATAGAAAATTACTCTCATTAATGCACAGGTGGAAAAATTAATGCATTTAAAACAAAATATGTAAAAAACGTACTTTGCGTATGTGGGAAAAAAAATTACTCCAATTCATATTGTTTCATGCAATGATATGAAAAAAAATCATTCCAGTATTGAAGCAAAATACTGTGCAGGCCATTTTTCAGTCAACAGCTTTAAACGTACGAATTCTTTGTACACTTAGAGCGCACCCTATTGGAAAATACTTATAAAATTTTTATTAACTTTATTTGCGGGGATAAAAAGGAAGGGGGGGTGGGGTGGAAAAAAGGGGGGGGGGGGGGGGGGGGGGGGGGGGAGCAAAGGATTTTGTTTGTTTATTCTTTTTCCTTTTTTCTTTAGTACTGTCATCCGTTTTGATTTTAATTTGATAAGTTATTTTGTTGGTTATAAGTATTTTGTTTCATTTTAATCTTCACTTATGATTGTGTAAAGATATTCACACACTTACACATCCACAACTCTCTCACTCACACACACACCCACACATACTCACACACACACGCACACACACACACACGCACACGCGCGGGGCCGCACACACTCACACGCAAACACACACATTCGCGTGCACTGAAACCCATACACATACACTAGTATGTGCACGCTCGAAAATTACTTCCGTACAACATCACTTTTTTTTTTTTTTTTTTTTTTTTTTTTTTTTTGTCTAATATCACGAATAGTGTAGACGTTAAATGAAGGACACACACACACACACACACACACACACACACCCCACACACACACACACACACCACACACCACCAAAGAAAAAAAAAAGAAAAAGGTAAACAGATTCTTGTAATTCATGTTTAGTTAATTTACGGGATCGATGGAAAGAATGCACAGTTTAGATTCGAGACTACATTAATTTCATCATTTAAGTGAAAAAGTAACATTCTACGGCGTCTTTCAAAAACATTTTGTTTTACATTTTAGGAAAGGGGTGGGGGGTGTGGGTTCAGCTCCAGATCTTGTACTGGTTATAATACCATATTAGCTGGGAAAAAATACCACACACACACACACACACAACACACACACACAACACACTGGATAACTATGCACCCCCCCCCCCCCCCCCAAGGTAAACAGATTCTTTAGAATTCATGTTTAATTAAATTTACTGTTTCGACGGAAAGAATCATATTTTAGATTCGAGATACATTTCATCATTTAAGTAAAAACTGAACTTTTCAAACGGCGACTTCAAAAACATTTTCGTTGTACATTATAGGACAGGGAGGGGGGGGGTTCGGGGCTCAGTTCCAGATCTTTTACTGGTTATAATACCATATTGTAGGCTGGTAAAGTACCCAACACACACACACCACACACCCCACACCGCACACGCACACACACACAACACTTTACACACAGAGGAACACACCAACACCACACACACAACACACACACACACCACACACGCACCACACACACACACACACACACACACACACACACACACACACACTGGTTAACTATGCCCCCCCCCCCCCCCCCCCCACCCCCAAGGTAAACGGGATTCTTTAGAATTCATTTTTAAATTAATTTACTGATCGACGGAAAGAATGCACGGTTTTAGATTCGAAACTACATTTCATCATTTAAGTAAAAAACGTAACATTCTACGGCGACTTAAAAAACATTTCCTTGTACTTATGGGAAAAGGGGTGGGGCTCAAGTCCAGATTTTTTACGGGTTATAAAACCATATTGCAGGCTGGAAAAAGTACTACACACGCCAAAACACACACACACACACACACACACCACACACACACACACCAACACACACACCACACACACACACACTCCCGCCTCAAATTCTCTCTCCAACCACTGAATCAACCACCGATGTAACCACCGCAGTCGGCTGGGCTTTAAACAGTTGTACGTGTTCTCCATGACGGCAGCCATTCTGGGGGGGTTTTCCAGACATTCAACATTTCAGAACTTCTCGGTTCCCCTGAGGGTGTTTTCCGTGTCGTGAAGGTTACGCCAGAGGAAGAGGGAGATCGGTTCGGGGACTTTAGTAAGATATATGACTGGGGCGGCGGTTTTTTTGTTTACCAGTGTAAAAGACGCCAAATTTGGTGTGTCGTGTTCCACAAGGGGGGGGGGGGGGGGGGGGGGGGGGGGGGGGGGGGGGTGGAGGAAGGGAGCAGAGGGGGGAGGGGGAGGAGGAGGGAGAGGGAGGGGGGGGGGGGGGGGGGGGGGGGAGGGGGGGGGGGAGGGGGGGGGGGAGAAAGAGAGAAGGGGAAGAAAGAGAGAGATGAGAGGGAAGAGAAGAGAGAGACAGCAGACAGACAAAACCCCACACACACACACACACACCACATAGAGAGAGAAGAGAGAGAGAGAGAGAGGAGAGAGAGAGAGAAGGAGAGGGGCAGACACAGACAGGCAGACAGACAGAAGAGAGAGAAGAGAGAGAGAGAGAGAGAGAGAGAGAGAGAGAGAGAGAGAGCGAGTAGTTAATCAACTTAATGCACATGGTTAATGTTTAACAACAGAAGGGAAGGGAAACACGTGTGTTTATATGGAATGAAAACGCGGTAAAAATCAAGAAGTCTGCAGTCTGCAACCCACTCTTGCCCCCTGGTTAGGCCAATATCGGATGTTAGGATTTCTGCCTTCAAAGAAAAAAAAAAAGCTGGCTAAAGGTATTGTAGTTCTACTCTCCTGGGGGAGAAAGACCAAAAACGTGCCCTGGGTCGTTATAATGTCGAAGCTTAGGGCAAATCATGCGCGTGAAGTAATTAAAAGTATGGATAAGTCTTGCGGGAACATGTATTTCAACATTACAAAGTGTCCCTATGAACTCTGTCCATCAGACTCAAGATTTGTGTTTATAGGAACGCATTCTTTACGCTGGTAATGATAAATGGATTAAATGATTGATATCAAAGAATTCTGTGAACAAAACATTGTTTTCGAATCCGTCTGGGAAAAAAAAATAACAACAACAAAAAACCCTCGTGTCTTGAAGAATGAAGGTGAATCACACTCTGAATTCCGGACAGTAATAAGAACGGGGAATGTTTCAAAGTCTGTTCAAAACCAAAAAAATGTTGTAATGTTGGTGCTACAGAAATACACAGATCCCAAAAACTTCAGCCCAAAACTATAAAATCGAGGGTTGACTGCCAGAGCCAGTACTCTCTTTATATATATATATATTATATATATATATTTTTATATATATATATATGAGATACGGGGTTCTGGCAGTAAACCCTCGATATTTAAGTGAAAAAGATACACATCCTCTTGCAGATGCAGCCCCAGATGGAATATCGTACATCAAGACTTTATCTGGAACGGAACATGTTCTCATTGACTACAGACCTACGGCGACTTGGCGCTGCCACGGGGGTCAGTCTAGACTCATGACAACTTTGGCCTGCACACAGATACTTTCTCCTGAGAAAGAAGGAGACACCCTCCAGTCTGCAGTTTTCTCGATGTTGAAGAAGGGGACCAATGGAAAAAAAAAAAAAAAAAAATGGTTCGAGGATTGTCTCGTTGCCCTTATTGTTAGGACTGAAGTTAAAGGGAAAAAAAATTCGTTGATTTTTTTATCAGCCGTGTCATTACATTATGCAACTGAAAAAAAGTATGTAAAAACCCAACGGAAGAGAAAAAAGTTGACTGCAGGATTCGTGGGAAATTTAAAAAAAAAAGTTTATAAAACCTTTTGGTGGTAGTAGAATCCTTTGGAGAGTGGAGACTGACGTTTCAAGCCATGGCCCGTTGTCAAAGTGAAGAGAAGAAGACAGTGTAGACAGGAAAGCCCATGTGCAAAACGGGTGAGAAAAACTGATTTAATTATCAAGCGGGACCAAAATACACTCACTGACACTGTTCGGGTGTTTTTGAGCACCACAGAAACACACCACAGTTCACACACAGACACCAACACACACACACACACGCTGTAAAAACGCGATTTTGTTTGGCGTGGGAAAAAAAAAAAAAGCGTACTCAGAATTTGGCTGAACGTCATTCATCTATAATACAGATTTTGTGCATTGTTCCTTGAAAAGAAAGATTAACTGTCCAAAAATAATACTGTTCATTTTTGGGGGGGAAAGTGTACAAACGCAAACGTGGTTTCCCGGTTTTAGAAATGATTTTGAGACAAGCCATCCCTCCCTGTTCCAGAGACCTTTGGCTTTTGTGCCAATGCACTCACACCAGGCAGCATTTGCATGTGTGTACATTTCTTACATTCCTTCTCTTTTACTTTTCTGGTTTTTTTTCTGTTTCTTTCTTTTCATTTTTTTGTGGAAGGGAGGAGGGGGAAAGGGGGATCAAATGACTTTCTAATGGGACGGAAGGCAGGAAAAATGGGGGAAAAAATCGAGTTATGAAAACCCAACCTTGTCACGTTTAATTTGTCTTCTCTTCACTAACTAATCGTGAAAAAGTTTTTGACGTGCATATAGTAAAAATCATATTTTTTTGTACATTCGTTAAAAAAGGTTCGGGGGTGGGGGTGAGGTGGGGTGGGCGGGGGGAAGTGGGTCAAAACAGTTAATGAAAATCATGTATTTAAAACTTTTTTTTTTTTTAGCACAAATAAATTAGAGAAATGTCATATATGTAATATTCTTTCCATGGACTTGAACACGCTTGCACACACGTCGGTGCTCGCGCGAATGCAGCGAGGTTACAGACAGACAGACAGACAAAACACACACACACACACACACACACACCACACACACACAAGTACACACACAGACACAGACAAGACACAGACACACACACACACACACAACACACACACCACACAAACATTTACATGCGCGTGCACGTAAGCACGCATGCACACACACACACACACACACACACACACACACACACACACCCCACACACACACGCACGCCGCACGCACGCACGCACGCACCCACGCACGCGCGCACGCAGACATTTAAGAAGGATAATCTAATAGCTTACTTTGTCCAACTTGTATGTTAAGAAATGACATCTACCTCAAAACTGTGGCATGGAACACATATCAATTTACACTCGCTTTCAGTGCCCAGACGTGGCGTTCGATTTGTCTCAGACCAGATCAAACACAAATAAAAGACAGTTACACTTTTCGTAGAGAGAGAGAGAGAGAAAAGAGAGAGAGGAGGGGGAGAGAGAGAGGAGAGAGAGAAGAGAGGATGAAACACGATAAAAAACATTCAGATGGAGAAGCATACAACACAATATTTTAAAAAATTGAAGAATGACACATAAAATTCAATCGATCTATACGATAGATAGATAGATAGAAGATAGATAGATGAAATAGAAGAAGAAGAAAGAAGAAAAACAAGTAGACGAATAAAAAATGGAAAAAAGAAAGAAGGAAGAAAGAACAAAAGAAATAGATAGACAATTCGACGTACAGACAGACAGGTAAGAAACAGGCCCCCAAAGGGAAAATAGATAGATAGATAGATAGATGATAGATAGATAGATAGATAGATAGATAAAAATACAAGTAGAAGAATAAACAGATGGCAAGAAAGAAAGAAGGAAAGAAAGAACAAAGAAAGATAGATAGACAGATATACAGACTACAGACAGACAGGTAGAGAAACAGGCCCACAGGCAGCAGATAGAGATAGATAGATAGATAGATAAATAGATAGATAGATTTGACAGATAAATAGATAAACAACAGAGAGGCTGACAGACTGGCAGAAAGAAAGAAATAGAGAGGGGAGAGGGAGAGAGAGAGGGGAGAGAGAGAGAGAGAGACCGTGAGACAGACAGACAGACAACAGACAGACAGAAAAAAATAAGAGACAAAGAGAGACAGAGACAGAGATAGAGATAGAACGGGGAGACAGAGAGACAGAGAAAGAGAGACGTGTACTGAGAAACAACAAAAACTACAAACATACTTAGTTCAGTAAGAATCATGAATAAAACCAACACATTTACCACACTTAAGAACATGGCATGCATGGGTCACATTCTCCTTTATGTGATCATGAAAAGATACCCAGTCATCATCCTATTTGCAGTAAACTGTGTTGTATCCCCCAAACCCCGCTCCGGCTCTTTCTGACCAGAGGGAATCGTTTAGTGCAAAACGCCCCATTTTTTGACCCTTTAAGTTTCTTACCCGTCTGTCTGCCCGCCCGGGCCCGCCTGTTTTTTCTGTGCCCCCTCCGTTTGTCTGTTTGTTTTTAATCTGTCTTTTTTCCCCTGAAATGTCTCTCTTCTTCTCTCTCTCTTCTCTCTCCTCCCCTCTCCTCTTCTCCCCCTCCCCCCAGCCCTCTCTCCCTTTTACACACTGGGAAACAAACTTTCTCTTTTCTTGGTCTGTTGTTCCCTGCCTGTCTTTCTTTTCCCCTGTCTGTCTGTTGTTGTTGCCTCCTCTCTCTTTCTTTCTCTTCTTCTCTCCCCTCTCTCTCCCCTCTCTTCAAAAGCCCCCCTTGCACTTACACACGGGGCCACAAAATCCTCTCTCCTCTGTTTCTCCCCTCTCTGCCCTCTCTCTCTCTCCCCTCTCTCTCTCTCTTTTCTCTCTCTCTCTTTTTTTCCCTCTCTCTTTTGTTTTTCAGCTCCCTTTTTTTTTTTTTGGCATTCCTCCTTCGCTTGATGGGAAGAAAGGGGGAATATTATACCTCATCTAACCAGTGTTTTTCCTTAAACCCTACATGCTGCATACTGATTTCCTCACCCTCTAAAAATCTTGCAGGGGGAGAACAATTTCCCGGGTGACATAAAGGGGAATGGGGGAAAAGGGGCCCCAAAAAAGGGTCGGGGGAAAAGTCGGGGGGGGGGGGGATAAAAGGGGGGGGGGGGGGGGGCCCTTAAGGGATTGTCCTTTCTCCTTCAATAGCGTGCTTCCCCTTTTTTGTGTTGTTTTGTAAAATGACTTGCGTTACCTGGTTCCCAGACATTTTATTTTCAGTTTTTTTTTTTTCTTAAACCTAAGTTGGTCCATTTCCCCTTGGTCAGTGGTATCTTAAATCACGTGTCGCAGAACTCGTGTGGACGGGGGGGTTTTAGTTGCGGAGAATGGTCGGGTTTTAAAAGGGAAAAGTGTTGTCGTGGGGTTGGAGGGGGGGTTTTTTTCGGGGGTTTTTTTTCGTTTGTGTCTGTTTACATGGTTTTTCCCATTACCCCTGATTTTTGCTCAAAAGACGGGGGCTTTGAATTAAAGAAATTGTGAAAAAATTTTTTTTAAAAAAAAAATTTGGGGGGTTGGGGTGGGGGGGTTTTTTTTTCCCTTTTTTTTTCCGTTTTTTCCCCCCCCCTTTTTTCCCATCACTTTCTTTTCTTCTTCTTCTTTTTTCTTTTTCCCTTCTTCTTCTTTTTTCCTCGTCTTCGTCTTCTTCTTTTTTTTCTTCTTCTTTTCTTCTTTTTTTTTCTCCTTCCCCTTTCTTTTCTTCTTCTTTTTTTTTTTCTTTTTCTTCTTTTAAAAAAAGGATGTTTGATTTTTTAACTTTGGAAGGTGCCCGTTTTTTTTCGTGTCCATTGGGCAAAAAATTTTAAATTTTTATTTTTTTTAACAAAATTATTGAGTAAAGGGATTTTAGGGAAAAAAAAACCCTTAAAGATTGCCGTGTAAAAAAAAGGGTGATGTAAAAACAGTTTTCGTGAAGAATGTTTAAAAAATTCCCCAATTAATATACTTTTTGAAATCAAAAAGAAGAAAAAAGTATGTGAAATTTAAACTTTTTTTGGGCTAGAAAAATTCGCATGTCTGTTGGTTTTGGGTGTTTTGTGTTTTATTTTTGGGGAGGGCGGGGGCGTGGAATATTTTAAATTTAAAAGCCAATAAAACAAAATAAAAAGGTACTCCTTTCGAAGTGTAAATCAAAATTGGCCGTTTTTTGACTCAAAAACATTTCGTCAAAACCCTTTTCCCAGCAATCCGGCATTAAATTTTTTTCACGTGATTTGTCCACACCAGCTTTTTCAAAGACATTAGGGGAAATTAGCCACTAAAGTGCCATTGCTTCATGCGATTTACGGGCTGATTTCCATCCCCTGCTGCTCAAAACCCTGGAAGAACTTGGTCGCTTGTCAGAAGAAAGGACCGTTTTTAAAAAAGTGACGTAATGCGATTTCACTTTAAGAAGCCAATGAGGAAGCAGCACGTGTCATGCGGAGCAAAAAGGATGGCGTGATGGATGGGATACGGATTTGGTACGGGGGGGGTTGGGGGGGGGGGGGTAGACAGGTGGGAGATGGAAGGGAATGCCCATGGATAGGAAAACCCGGGTGGCAGTGTATCATATTTTATGTTGAAGGTGTGGGGGGGCATAAAAAAATGTGGAGGAGGCTTTTGGAGGGTTAAATCACAAAAGAAAAAGATGGTCAAAAAAGGAAATAACACAACGGGGAAAATGTTGTAAAGTATAAAAAAAAAAATAAAACCGGGGGAGGAGAAAGAGAGAGAGAGAAGAGAGAGAGAGAGAGGGAGGGAAAAAAGGAGGAGAGAGAGGGGGAGAGGGGGAAAAGAGAGGGGGGGGGAGAGGGGGGGAAAGGAGGGGGGAGGGGGGTTTGGGATGGGTATTTTCGGTTGAAAGTACTGTGAAAATAAAAGTTATGGTTAGTTTTTGGGAAGCTACCTTGGGTAAAGAAAGAAATGGATTTTTTTTTTTTTTAAAGCTGATCGTGAGAAAGAGGATAATTAAGTGTGCTACGGATTTCCATTTTGGTCGGGGGACTACATGACAGGGCTGTACCTAGCTTTCCCCTTTATAATATACCGGCGTTAAAACCCGGCCCGAGAGATACAGGCACCTGCAGTGTTGGGCCGGAAATTTGAGCAAAAAATTCAGAAAAAGTTAAATGGATGAAAACCCATGGTGGTCCCCCTCTTCCCCAACTGAGTCGCAGCAAATCAACTCTGGGTAGGATCCCGGTCGGGGCAGAAAGAAAAACACTGACTCGATGGGATTCGAACCCACGATCCCAGCCGGGAGGGCCGCGACGTAAAACCCCTTCGCCACGGTGGTGGTAAAGAAAGAAAAGGTTTGTTTATCCTGACAACTGAGGCAGAAGGAGGGTTTTGTGTGTGTGCTGCCTTCAGGTGTTTTCGGGAATTTGTAGTTTCTTCAGATTAAAGACGAGAGGGGAGAGAGAGGAGAGAGAGGAGAGAGAAGGAGGAGAGAGGGGGGGGGAAGTGAGAGAGGAAAGAAAGGGGGAGAAGAGAGAGAAAAAAAGAGACGGGGGGGGGGGCATTTTTCGAGCAGAGGCACAAGACAGCGTGCAATCATTGACTTCAGGAAAGGAAGGATAGGACAATTTTTCCACGCAACCGGAGTAACCCGGTTTTCCATGTTCCACGTGATTTTTTTTTCCCTTTTCTGGCTTTTGAAGACACTCAGGGGAACCTCAGCACACCTACAATGTCGATGCTTTTGCTTTGCTTGCGATTCAGTTCCCCATGCCGGGGACGAAATACGCTGGATGGGTGCGATTTGAAATCACTGAAGGGATCAAAGATGACACAATTTGATTTGATTTTAAAAAAGCCAGGGGGGGAAAAAGCATGTGCCCTGCAGGAGTTTTAACAGATGGGGATTGGAAATGGATTTATTATTGAAGGGGGGTGGGAAAGGGGGTGTTTTGTAAAGATAGATGAAAAGGGAGATGGAAAGGGGGGCACTGTGAGCGGAATTAGGGTGAAAAAAATAAAAGGATTTGGTTTTTTTAAGTGTGTTTGAATAAGGGATGAAGAGGGGTGGGGAAGGTTAAAATTTTAATCATCGGAAAGAATAAGAGCGTCAAAAGAGGGTGATAGAATGAAATTGTGGTAAAAAAAATTTTAAAAAAAAAAACTGCAGAGAGAGAGAGGAGAGAGAGAGGGGGAAAAGAGAGAGAGGGGGGGAAGGGGAGAGACAGAAAAACAGAGACAGAGGGGCAGGGGAAAAAGGGGACAGGAGAGAGGAATGGACCTTACAGTTGAAAGCTGTTGTGAAAAAGTCTCGTGGATGAGGGGTTTTGCTACGCTAGGGCAAACAAAAAAATGGATTTGT
The DNA here is from genome assembly GCA_033310375.1 of Conus canariensis. NCBI lineage: Eukaryota > Metazoa > Mollusca > Gastropoda > Neogastropoda > Conidae > Conus > Conus canariensis. The sequence continues at coordinate 1,603 of JAMYXO010003817.1, read as the reverse complement.
TGATTCTGAAACTGAGGCAGGACGAAGAACAGTGTGAATGTGAATTCCTGGAATTGTTCTCATACTCCCGATTAAACACAAAACAAAAAAATGTTAGTGTATATTGTCTTTTATTTTTTTGTTTGCTCAGACGCTTGTTCTGTTGTGGTGTGTGTGGTGTGTGTTGTGTGTGGTGTGTGTGTGTGTGTGTGTGTTTTGTTGTGTTGTCTGTCTTTCTCTTGTTTTTTTCCCTCGTCTGTTTTTGTTGTCTGTCTGTCTGTCTGCGCTTTCTCTCCCTCTTCTTTTCTGTTTTTTTTCTGATTACCCTTGTTTTACTTTTTTTGTTTGTGCTTGCGTTTTTTTTTTTTTTCCCCTCCCCTGTTTCATGATTCTTATTGTTTTTTCTTTTTTTTTTGTCATGATCCTGCTGTTATTAACTGACACCCCGTCTTCCCCAACTCCCCACCCCACCCCCCCCCGTCCCCCCCATCCCCTCGTACATTAGTAAATTTCTTCCTGCACTTTTCCCCCCCCCCCCCCCCCCCCCCCCCCCCCCCCCCTTCCTTCTTCATTACGAAATCCCTGTTTGGAAGCAACTTTTTATTTTTTTTTTTTACAGTGACCCCCACCCCTCCTCCCTTTCCACCCCGTCCCCCCCGTGTTCCTTTACCCTTTCTTCTATCTGACACCCCACAGTGTTAGGGATGGAGAATTGCCCTTACCGCATGGGAAAAAGACTGTTTATGATCGAAAAGGGAGGGCCCCGGTGTCAAAGACTTACCAGGTACGGGGGGGAAAAAAAAACGAAAATGACAGTTATGAACGAAAAAGATGTTGACCAACTAACATTTTTTTTTTTTTTTTCGTTTCTTTTTTTTTTTTTTTTTCTTTTTTGGGGTGTTGGTTTTGTTTTGTTTTTTTTGTTTTGTTTTTTTGGGATACTGGTTCTAGTTTGAATTTCTTTTTAAAAAGAGAGAGGGGAGAGAGAGAGAGAGGGAGGGGAGAGGGGGAGGAAGAGAAGGAGAGGAAAAGAGAGGGGGAGAGAGAAACAGTTCGTCAGAATCAATTTTCCATGTAATCCGAATTCATCGTCCACGTGATGTTTTCCCCATGGGTTTTTGAAGGCACTCAGGGGAACATTTTCACACTAGAATGCCGATGCTTCATTTTGTTTATGGATTTGGTTCCAATCCCTGGTGGATCAGAAATCTGGAATGCTTGGTGCCTAGATATTATGAGTGTAACTCTGTGCCCGAATCAGACAGTTGGAGATGACGTAATCCCATTTGATTTTGAGAAGCCAATAAGGAAAAAACAAGTGACATTAGGGTTAGAGAGTTGGGGGTGATGGTGGGAGGGATTTTATAATGGGTGGGGGGGGGGGGGGGGGGGGGGTGGGGGTTAGGATGACAGAGTGGGGAGAGAGAAAGGGAACGCACTGTGAGATAGGAATCTGGGATGGGACTAATAATAAGATGATTTGAAGTATTCGAGTGTGTTGTGACATAAGGGAGAGGAGATTTTGGGGAAGGGGAAAACTCATCAGAAAGAATAAGAGTGTCTAAAGAGGGGGACCAAAAGAATTGTGGTTAAAAAGAAGTTCACCCAGAAAGGAGGGGGGGGT
>JAMYXO010000381.1:42500-45000 GCA_033310375.1 Conus canariensis | reverse complement strand
TATTGGATTCTTTTTTGCACCCTTGGTGGTGAGAACACCACCGTATTATGGACTGTGGTGTGTCTCTATTTGACGCCAGGCGCACAGACACAACCAGCCGTGTCTCCCTGATAAGTTCCGATCCAGCGGACGTAAGGCCTCGGAGCAGGCAACGCAAATATATCTGCCTTCAAAAGAGATTGCAATGGCTCCTTCATGCAACTAGTGAAGAGTTTCCATCTGTAATATATTTTCGTAATTTCATGTTCCCATCTCACTTCAACGTTCCCCCCCTCCCCCCCCCCCGAAGTCTAAATCTTCGCCAAGTCATTACTATGAAGACAGTTGAGTTGTTGGTCTGCACTTGTTTTTTTCCCCCACGATTAGATTGTTCGTCTTTGTATATGTCTGACTTTATTCAAGTTTAAGAGGCTGTGCCAGTCTTGAATAAAAGTTACTCTGTGTTAGGTTTTCTTATGGGAGCAAAAGTTACCCACTTGTTTACTGGCATTAAAGAATATAAGCAAGTGGTCAGGCTAAATCGAAACGATTGCAACAGAAACTGTTCAAAATTAACTCCCGGTGGTGCTTTCGGAGTGATTAATTTTTGTGTATTTAACTAGTACACAAATAAAATACATGCCGGTGCTCGGACTACAGCAACAAAAATGTCTCATCGGATGCGTTTAAGGCTTGTATTTACCAAAATGCAGAATGTAGCTGACAATGCTAGTTTCATGCAGCTGAACTTCAGCAAGCACATTCACATGACTCACGTCTCAAGCTTTGCATCGAACTAGCAGTGAGGTTTTTGTTTGTTTGCAAACAATTCAGTCTTATATTTCGTTTGTAATACTGTATAAATCGAACTCATAGTCGTTTTTTTCTCACCACACGCACACAAACACAGTTTGCGGCGGGCCAGAATTTTGTCTTGAGTGTTAAAAGAACTCGGCTGTATGGAAAACTAGACTTTGATTCACTTCAACAGAAAAGCGTGTGTGGTCTTATCTATTGCAGCTGCAAGTTTAGCCTGCAATCTTGGGGGTAAGGGACTGGAGTGGCAAATGGTTGGAGTGGGGGTGGAGGTTATTGGTGCAATAAGTATGTGAACTGGCTCATAAACTTCAACTGTGATGTTATTATAAAGTGATTCTCGGATTTAAACCCAGAACCCCCTCCCTCCATCGACCATTACATATACACACACACGCATATGGTTTTCGGACAGTCCAGATAAATTCCACTAAATCTAACAGGAAAGTGAAGATTATTAAGTTTGAGGCACAAGTTTGTTTCTAGTAGAAGCAAGAAATGAATAGTTTTGTACAATACAGCTATATCTATCTCTCTATCTACCTATATATATATATATATATATATATATATATATATATATAATGCTGAACAGTTAAGTAGTAGGGGAAAACAAGTGCAGGTTAACAATTCTTCCGTCATTAATGATTTGGCAAAGATTTGAAATTTCAAACAAAATTGAAGATTAAGAGAATGGGAAAATACATATTATAAATATGCAAACCCTTCACTAGCTGCATGAGGGAACCATCGTAATCCCTCTCGAAGGCAGATCTATATGTATTGCCTGCTCCTAGGCCTTCCGTCTGCTGGATCGGACTCATCAGGGAGACACGGCTGATTGTGTCTGTGTTCTTGGCATCAAATAGACACACCACAGTCCATAATTCTGATATATATGTATATAATAAACTAATAAATTCCAAGGATAAGTACCGAGCACCGTTCCAGCAACTTACAGAGCAGCTAGGTGTTGCAATGACTGCAAGAAATATTCAATTATAAACAAAGCTTGCTCTTATGTCTTAGATTGAAGAAATAGGGGGAGATAAGCATTCATATCTGCAGTGGTAGATCATTCTGCCAACTAACAGTATGTGCTTGAGTGGGTGAATGGGGAAAAATAAAATAAATGTTTCTCAAAATGAGCCTTTAGCAAGCTTATAGTCTCCAAGTGGGAGACGATCTCCAATGGGGAGAAAACCCACTAACATATAACTCCTGGTCAGATACCGATATTTCGAAACCTGATTGTTTCTCCTCAGTGACCGCGGAAAGTGGTAATTTGACTCCTCTGCCTTTTCGGTTTTAAGAAGAATGCTATCCCAGAAAAGGCTGGTGTGCAATACCATAGTATGTTTGTTGAGTTTTCAAAAAACCAACCAAAGGTGCCACCTAAGAAGCAAAAGAAAATCATGAAAGAGCAAAACAAGCTACATTTTCTTGTGAAAAGTAGAAAATATAAAAAGATAACCTCTCAAGACACAAGTGCTGAGGGCCAGTTCTTGGAATGAATCCGCAAGGGACTAAATTACAATAAACTAATAAATTCCAAGGATAACTACCGAGCACCGTTCCAGCAACTTACAGAGCAGCTAGGTATTGCAATGACTGCAAGAAATATTCAATTATAAACAAAGCTTGCTCTTATGTCTTAGACTGAAGAAATAGGGGGAGATAAGCATTCATATCTGCAGTGGTAGAT
>JAMYXO010000381.1:12500-37500 GCA_033310375.1 Conus canariensis | reverse complement strand
GTGGAGAGGACATCGAAACTGAGGTCACCATGAGAGCAGGGCATGAAGGGCCACAGAATTTGAGACACTTTTTTTTTTTGGTGCTGATCAAAGAGAATGAGGATGATAAAGATGATGCTAGGGATTTTCATTTCGGTCTGAGACTAAATGACAGGGCTGTACTCTACGCTTCCTTTCATAACATATTTTGGCGTCAACCACGCCCGAGAGATACAGACACCTGCAGTGTTGGTCAGGAAATTTGAGGAACACTCTCAGAAACGCATCCATTAAGTGGATGAAACTCGACTGTGTGGTCCCAGTCTTCCCAACTGAGCCCGTAGAAAACTCAACTCTGGGTAGGAACTGGTCGGGGCAGAAAAATCCAACAAGACTCTGAAGGGAATCAAACCTGCGACCTCCCAGCCGAGAGTTCGCGACGCTAACCACTTCATCACGGCGGCCGGTAAAAAGACTTCATAACTGAATCGACCAGAAGAGTCACTGCTCTTCTGCTGAGCCAATCTGGTGGTGTTCAGTGGCGCCAGTTCTGATTAAGAATGTGCAAGACATTTACTGAGACCCTTCAATCACAAAGACAGTATAAGTAAGCATCTCTCTTTGCGGAGGGCTCCTCCACGTAATATCCAACGACAGTCCTTTCAGACACTGGCGATCTCGACACGAACATACTAAAGGCATAGACGTGGGCCAGTAGTCGAAGCTGATGATGTTAGATGATGCTGTACAGTTCTATTCTGGTTCGAGACAGCGTGTCAGAGAGCTCTACTCGATGCTTGCTTTTAGAACATATTCTGACGTCAGCCATGCCCTATAGATACAGAAAGGTGCAGCGTTTGTAAGGGAATTTGAGCGAAATTCTTAAGGACGCATCCATTGAATGACATGAAACTCCACTGTGTGGTTCCAATCTTCCCACCTGAGTCCATGGTAAACTCGACTCAGGTAGGAGCTGATCAGTAAAACACACACACACCACACACACACACACACACGCGCGCGCGCAGCACACAACACACACACGCCCCACACACAACACAACACACACACACACACACACACACACACACACACACACACAGCACACACACACACAGCTCCATCTGAAAGCATTGAAGCATTTTGAATACTCGGTCACACTGGGGTATAGTTGTTGGATGGTGTTTTGTCCTCAGCCCGATGTCAACATTTGTCATTTTGGCCTACAGCACCTGTTACCAGACCTTGTTAACTATTTTCTTAAGCCTATGGAGAGAGAGAGAGAGAGAGAGAGAGAGAGAGAGAGAGAGAGAGAGAGAGAGAGAGAGAGAGAGAGGAGTCTTCGCAGTGTGAAGCATGTCAAGTGTGTGTACTGTTTATGTTATGTTTGTTTTGTTTTTTTTAACGAAGTGTTGCACATCAAATGGTTAAAACCTTGCCACAGAGGTGATGGTGACAGTTCAAACCATTCGGGAAGTCCGAATTTCACTCCTTAAAAGACCTGTCACTCCAACCAGCACAATTTGGTACTTGATTTACGCGCGCGTGCGCGCGCGCGCACGCACACACACGCACACACACACACACACAAACACACCACACACACACACACACACACACACACACACACACACACACACACACACACACACTGTTACAGACCTATGGGGCTCTATGTAAATGCAACTCTAAGATCCAAATTACATATAGAGACAAGAATGAAAGAATATCGTATTTATTAATACAAATTGACCTTGCAACCTAACAGACCTGATCACATACAGGTAGTCACGTGCCACACTACCTACATGCACACAACACTGGCCACGCGTCGTGTCTCCATCCAATACTTGAAGGACAGTATTGTCAATCAAAATGACACACTGAAAAACTGTCAATGCCCATGAAGAACTAACTCACAACTCGTCATCTTTCAAAACTAAATAAACTTGTCTAAACTTAAATTGGGGAATCAAATTCCAAGACACTACCATCACACATTTAAAACCAATGTGAGTGTGTGACATCCCTAAAATGATGGAGTACACCATCTGTCACAGCAACGGGGCTACACGTTGCAAGAGAGAGAGAGAGAGAGAGAGAGAGAGAGAGAGAGAGGAGAGAGAGAGAGAGAGAGAGAGAGAGTTTAAATTCACATTCACCGATTTAAACTAGTCTAGACACTCCTTTTATGGAATGCGCATATTGCCAGCAAAACACAAACACACCACCCACACACACTGTACACAATTGCAAGCAAAACCTAAACCCTCCCCGTTTTTGCTCCCCGTCTGCCGCCCCCCCCCCCCTCCCCTCCCTTCCACCTCCCTCCATCCCCTTAAAAATCAGTATATGATTTTATATTTGACACATTCTTTTTGCATGAAGATTTTCGACTTCGAATCCCCAGTGTGTACCTGTTATAGAGTCTGCCCTTGGGATTATCTATTTCTGCCTATTACAACAGCCTCTAGACACGTGAACAGATATCTGTTGTGGAGTGATTGCGCAGAATTTTCTTTCGATTAAGCATCGATCCCCAAATCACTGACAGAAACATTAACAAGTTGTCACTTGGTTTAAATGAGAAATGTTGATCAGTGTCTAATTTACGTTTTGATTTTTACTGGATTCTTCCCACCACCACCCCACCACCACATATTTTTTTTTAGCAAAGTGTTGCAACTACTGTAGACCCAGGAGACCGTCACTTCTCAAACTCGATGTTGGACGGAAAGCGTAACGTATAAGTACGTATTTCTGCTGCCACACATGTAACCAAGTATTCGGAATCATAGCGTTTCTGTATCCCAAACGATGGCTCTGTTTGTCTGTCTGTCTCTCTCTCTCCTCTCCCTCCCCCCCCCCTCTCTCTCTCTCTGTCTCTCTCGGCAAAAAACAGAAGTAAACAAACCACAAAATTGGGCTCTAGGAATAAAAAGATGTTTAGACAGTTACGGGTTTTCAGAAGTATGGAACAATGAGGGGGCAAGAAATGAACACAGGTTCATTAATGAGTTAAAGCAAAGAATGATAGATTGTTTCAAACAAACATGGCATGACAAAATTACAAACAGCGAACGATTTACAACATGTTATTCGTTTAAAACCATGCACCAAACAGAAGAATACTTACACGAAATCACTATAGCAAAGTTCAGGAAAGCATTGACAAGAATGAGGCTAGGAATAAATGAATTACATACTAACAAGAAGTATATAGACAATCTAGTGATTACAACATGCCCCTTTTGTCCAGTGGAATAAACAGAAATACATTTCCTAACAATCTGTCCAAACTACAGACAACAAAAGACGCCGGCCGGCAGCAAAAGACGTCGGAGCACAGCTGCCGGCCTGCGAGCCCCGTGCAGCTCGCGGTCTCCCCCCCCCCCCCTCCTCCTCCCCTCTCTTGCGCTCCTGCTGTGGTGGTGGGGGGAGCGTGGGGGGGGGGGGGCACGCGGGGCGGGTGGGCGGGCCGGACAGAAACAAGAGACGTCGGAGCACAGCTGCCGGCCGGCGCGTCCCGTGCGGCTCGCGGTCTCTCCCCTCCCCCCCCCCACCCAGTGGGGGGGGGGGGGCTCGCGGTCTCCCCTCCTCCCCTCTCTTGCGCTCCCGCTGTGATTGGGGGGTGGGGGTGGGGTGGGGGGGGGTGGGGGCGGGGCCGCCGGGCGGATGAACAGCAACAAGGCCTGTTCTTAATTTTACCTGGGTGACTAGTATTACAAAGGTTCGAGGATATATATGTTTGTATACAATAGTGTTGCTTATTAACCTTAGGAAATATTGTTTCGATTAACTAATATGTTTTGTGAATATTTATAATATGTTCACTGACGTAAATTCTAGGGATGGTTTTTCAGTATGTTTTTGATTGCAATGAAGTCACTACATTATTCAACCCTACCTTAACCCCATCCTAACCCTAACCTTAAACCTAACTCGAGTTTTGGGGAAAAAAAAAAACAATCTCTGAAAACAAGGCCTTCATAGCAAGAGAATCAGGAATCCCCAATTCTGAGGCTGGCGTCTCCTTACTGAGACTAAAGTCATGCAAGTGAACGAGAACTTTGTTTCATTTCATTTGATACTGTTTTCTTTGGAAAAATCGAAATTTGACGCTGCGAACTCTTTGTGAACACACCTTTGGCCTCACAATAAATGGCGCGGCGTTAAACGCGCGTCAAGAGTCAAGAGTCTCTCTCTCTTTCTCTCTCTCAGGCAGGGGGGGGGGGGGGGGGGGGGTGGGCGGGGACAGAAGCAAGAGACGTTGGAGCACAGCTGCGGCCGGCGCGCCCCGTGCGGCTCGCGGTCTCTCCCCCCCCCCCCCCCCCGTGGGGTTTCGTGGTCTCCCCTCTCTTGCGCTCTCGCTGTGATTGGGGGGGGTGGGGGTGTCCGTCCATTCTTGATTCATTCTCTATCCACATACATGATGTATATTATTTATCATTTAACACTTTGGATCGATAAAATGAAATGTGTATTTCAAAGAGAGTTTTCAGTTTGTCAAAAAAATCATTATTTTGTATGTTGCACAGCGATTGTGTAGCTCGTGTTCTATCATGAGAAGCCATGTTCATTCTTTTTTGATAGTGAAATATCATATGATTTTTATCCTTATCATTCTCACTTTTTTCACAAGTAGCCTCGAACTTCAGGATCGTGCGTTTGAGTTTTGTGATCTTCAGGGATATTCTTACACTCCTGGTCAAGATAGCTTTTTCATTAACTTCGGAACTTTAGTCAAACCGTCATCTAACTTTTGCTCTACAAGTTTGATCCCATTTGACGAGTAACACTTTGGAACTCTAATGTCACTGCCGCAAGCATTACACTACTACACACATTCCCACACACCATCTACTCATTAAAAAAAGCCTATCCTGCTATACTCATCAACATTCCAATTTTGCTGCAGTACAAATGTCAAATTTTTCATGTATGAAAGTCATTCAAATGCAATATACTCTTTACAATTTTAGTTGCCTGTCATACAGGCCTCAGGCTGAGACACATTGATCATTACACAGCCTTAACATTTCGACTGACATTTCTTAACGCAAGTACTTGAAGAAAATCGATGGATTGGATACTCAACGACGATTACACATGTAACCCCCCACATAAAATAAGGAATTTATGTGGTAGATTACAGCCAAGTTGGTTCTGCAAAACATTAGTGTAAACAACAACAAAAAGAGTCGAAAATTGCACAGATGCTGAATGTATAGTTTGGTGGCAATTTTTACTAAGCAGGAAGTAGTCCCACAGAAAATAAACAAACAAACAAAACAAAACAAAAAAAAAGTAAATTGTATTGGGGATTTCTATTATTATAACATTCTAGGGAATGTTTATTAGTTGTATAAATTAGGAATCACTCATTTAAATAGAAAGGAAGGTTTTTAATAATTTCCAATTAGAACAAAGAAATGATAATGTCCGAAAGAGGCGCCCATGTGACTTCCTGTTGAGTGACCATGTGGGTCTCTCCTGTTATAAAAAAAAGAACCACCACATGCTAGCCAACCCTTTACTTAGACGCAGAGGCCCAGCTGCAACCAGAACAAGCTGAGAGGGCTTTAGGGCTGCTCCCTGCCACTACCAGCAGAGGTGGGTAACTGTCTTGTTTTGATATTTAATTTTATACATTTGTTACATTGCAGGCTTCATTATGGTATAGGAAAAAAAAAAAGAACTAAGTAACTAAATGATTAGCCTTAAAAGTTTTTCCCAAAGAAGGAAAGAGTTTGAAAAGAAATGAAATTTGCACCTGGTGGGCCACAGGGTTGGCCACATGGTTCTAGGTAGACTGAACAAAGACTGGTAGGCCTTTGTGACTAGAATGTAGCAAGCCTTCATGCAACCTACTTTTCACCTGTGGACACTTGGATGAAATAGTTTATAGCAGAATGTAAATGTTTTGGAAAGGATTTTGGTTTGATGTTCTGAATTATGGTTTATTCAGAATGTGAGAATTTTTTTTATTGTGTATTGTATTGGTAAGATCTGTGCTGATTTTGTCCATGTGTATTTGATCTGAATTAGGGCAAGTTGCTCTCAAAGATATGATGGGATTTGTATTCATTGTTTTGTAAACTTCTTGTGGAAAAAAAAAAAAAAATATATATATATATATATATATATATATATAAATGTGCTGGTAAAGAACAGGAAAAAAAATGGAGAGGTGAGATATCTGTTTGGAAATTGATGACCATTGGGAAATTAATATTGGAAGGGTGCAGGAGCGACCAAAATGGAGTGATATGAGGTGTTGTGGGAAACACACCTCGTATCAAAAATGTTGAGTACACTGTGACATGGAGATGTGACATAGTGTCGATAATAATTATTGAGCAGGAAATGCTCAGTAGCATTCAGTGTATACTTTGTTTGATTTTTCTCATGGGAAAAATCTTGTACAGGCAAAAGATAACACGGGATGACAAAGCAATTTATGACCATGCTGTTTGGCAAAATGGCAGGGTTGTGAAACATGTGGTCAGAGACAAAGGGAAAATTTCCATGTGGCATGGGTGACATGCGACTCACTGACTGGTTTCCCTACTGTAAAAGCAGAGGACTAGGGAAAGTCAGTTTATTAGCATATTTATTTCACATTGTTTTCAGTTTGCTTGTGACAGGTGTTTGTTGATTTTGCAAGTGTATTTTTAATATGTTTAAGATGTTATGGGTTGTGGTTTAACTTTTCTTTTCAGCCATGGTTGTCTTTTTCGGGATTATGTGTAGCCATTGGTTTAATTCAAGAAATTAATGTGGAGAGATCAGACAGAAAAGTTACTATGTTTTGTGTTGTTTTTCAGACGATTTTTCTTTTTGGCTTGAGACCCTTGGGTTTGTTTCTGGTTTCTTATTTAACTCCTAATCGCTCTTAAGACTCATAAAGATTAAAAACTTCTAACGTCACTTTAAATTCTTTGAAAACTTTGAAAACTCTAAATTCTGTAAAACTCTACAAAGTTCTCTGGATCTCAGCTGTTGTTTAATATTCCCATGTGGTTGTGTATGGATAGGCCATACTATTGGAAAGGAAATATTTTAGGCTGATCTGGGAAGTTTTTTTTTTTTTTTCCTTTATTATTTTGGCTTGGTTAGTCCTAATATTCAAATAAACACTTTGTTTTTGTTTTTTACTCTATTTGTGGACTCCAGTCTGTTATGTTGGAAATTTGTGTTTGAGTAGTTAGAAACAAAGATATTTAACAAGCACGCACCTCACCCAAAATTATAATCCAAGAAAGGGAGGGTTGTTAAAGAGTTTCAAGTTCGCTGGAACTAAAGAACTTTAAAACCCAAAAGGACACGGGTTACACACAGTACACACAGCGCTACATAGGCACAGCTGGTAAACCTTCATACATGCATTGAAATCATTTCTGAACAGCGCACTTGAATTGACATGCAGTCACACACAATGCGGCAGTGTACCCCACACAAGCGGGACTACGTGCACATTGACAGTGCATCCAACAGCTCAGGGCTTAACTTAGGCGCGCTATTTGTTTATTTGTTCATTTATCTTGTCATTTTTGTTATCTATTAATCTATCTATTTATGTTTGTTTGATTGTCTATTTCTTAACCTATTCTACTTGCACATACAGACACACACAGACACACGCACACACACACACACACACAAATTTCACACACACACACAACACAGACGCAGACACGCGCACGCACTGGAAACACAAACATACATACACACATAATAAACAAGTGAGAGATAGAGAATGAGAGAGAGAGAGAGAGAGAGAGAGAGAGAGAGAGAGAGAGGAGAGAGAGAGAGAGATTGCCTGGAATTGTTGACTGTACTTTTCCACAGCATGGTCAATTTAATGACCGTCCATTCTTGATTCATTCTCTATCCACATACATGATGTGCATTGTTTATAATTTAACACTTTGGATCGAGTTGCAAAGCGAGAGGACTGCAGGCGGAAATCTAAACAAATCTTAAATAAATGTTAGCGAACCGCCCAGAGAACGTGGACAAACGAGTCACAAGACGAAACACAACGCGTTTCGACCTCTTAGGTCTTCATCAGGTGAGACATAAATGAATAAAACAACGAAAATTCACTTAGCTTTGATCGCTTCAGATCACTTCGCAGGGTTCAGCGCAAGGAAGAAGGCGTTGAATGAGAACGAGGCTGTTGGAAGGGAAATAGTGAGCGAGTCGAAGTCGTAATGAAGATAATAATATTACTGATAGGAATACTGATAATGGTCAAAATATTGAGAAAAAAAAGGGACAAGATTACTACCAATCTTAGTGTCAATAAGTATGGGTATGGGAGAAAGGGAGTGGGTTAGAGGATTCTTAAACAGCAGGGTTGCCGTGGCAACAGTCCCAGAGGCGAAGGCGATGGTGATGTCAATGCCAGTGGTAGTATCAATACTAGCAATAGTATTACTGAATGATACTGCTAACAACGATAGTGAAGGTTAAGGTAATGAAAGCATGATACAGAAATATATTTAGAAAATACATTTTTATAATAATCAAATAAATAAATAAATGAAACATTAAAAATAATAATAAATTAAAAAATCAGTAAATAATAATAATAATAATAACAATAATAAATAATAATAATAATGATAATAAATGCATAAATAAGATAGCTATAAGTTGTGTGTGAGGTGAATAGTGGGAGATAAGGTAGTATGTGTGTGTGTTGTGGAGGGATATTATGGGCTGAGATTGAAGTGGTGGGTTGGTACATGTTACTTTAAGGTGTTGATGCTATGAGGGTGGAGGGAAGAAGGGAATGGGTTTACGTACTAACTGGGGGAGGGGGAGGGGCAACATATTCACACCTATACACAATCTTCTCTCTCTCTCTCTCTCTCTCTCTCTCTCTCCCCCCCCCCCCCCCCCTTCACGACCGACGATAAAGGAGCCAGCATTCTATTTATTATGTGTGTGTGTATGTGTGTGTGTGTGTGTGTGTGTGTGTGTGTGTGTGTGTGTGTGTGTGTGTGTGTGTTCCATTTGTAATATCAGCCTTATTCATTGGTTACCCCCACCTCCACCCCCAGCAACCGCCATATCCACCAACACCCCTACACACATCATTACTAGGGCAGGGGGAGGGGGGAGTAAGTCGATTGATGTAGCAAATGGAGAGACTCAGAGAGTGTAGGAAAAGGGAAGATGATGATAGCTGCAACCTATGTCTGAGGGAAACAGTGGGAGGTAGGGTGGTATGGGTGTGTGTAGGTGGGGGATATTTCAGGCTGGAGCTGCAGAGATGGAATGGTACATACTACTTTTGGACGTTGATGCCATGAGGGTGGACGGTGCCCAGTTTGGCAATGAGATGAGATTCCTGCATAAGGCGTTCCAAGTTGTCACTCTTAGATTGCCAAAGTGCCAAGATTTTGACATGGTTGATGTTGTGTTGGGCATGGTTGAAGTGTAGAGCGACTGGTTTGGGCTGACGGTGGCGGATGTCGGCCAGGTGTTCAGAGATGCGGGTCTCAAGTGTGCGAGATGTCTCACCTACATAGATCTTACCACACAGCTGACAGTGGATGGCATACACAATGTTGTGGCTCTGGCAGGAGAAAGTGCGTTTAATAGTGAAAGAGCCTGTGGGGCCATGTAGGATGGTGTCTGGTTTGGTGAGAGAGCAGATTTTGCAGTTGGGTTTTGAGCAGGGGAAAGTACCTGGTGGCTTAGGTATGGAGATTTTGTTCAGCTTAGAGCGCACCAGTAGGTCGTTGAGGTTTTTGTCACGTTTGAAAGTGATCATTGGTGTGGTCTCAAAGGCAGGTTTATGATTTTCTACTATGTGCCAGTTAGACTTCAGGATCCTGCAGATGGACAGATTGTGAGGATGGAAGAGAAGGCAGGCAGTGGGTCTGTCTGTCTCTTTGGGAGGTTTAGTTTCCAGAGTAGATGTTCTGGATTTAGCTGCAGTGCGGCTGAGAGCATCACTGATGACGGCACTAGGGTATCCACGGTTGGTGAAAAAATCAGACATTTTGGCTGCTTGTATAGTGAAATCCTCTTCGCTAGAGCAGAGTCGGCGTAGGCAAAGGAATTCAGAATATGGAATGCTATTTTTAGTGGACTGGTGGTGGGAAGATGTGTAGTCCAGGTATGAGTGCGCATCAGTAGGTTTGTAGAAGACTGAGGTTTGAAGCAGTCCATCTTTGAGGGAGATAGTGATGTCCAGGAAATTAACTGACTGTGAAATGGTGTAGGTCATCTGGATGGATGGATGGAAGGTCTGTGCAAAGTTGAGGAAATTCTGGAGGTCATGTTCTGGCATGGATGTGGCTCCCAATCCATCATCTATGTATCTTTTGTAGAGCTCTGGTGTTGGGCCTGTGTAAGAGGTTAGTAGGCGGTGTTCTAGGTGTCCCATGAAGAGGCAGGCATAGGATGGTCCCATTTTGGTTCCCATAGCAACACCACTGATTTGTGAGAATGTGTGGTTGTTGAATTTAAAAGTATTGAGGGTGAGGACTAATTCTGCAAGTCTGACCAGTGTAGCTGTGGGAGGGTGTTGTTGGTTGGGGGGACCGTTTGTTAAGAAAGAATGTGAGGGCCTTCAGTCCATCAGCATGAGGGATGGAGGTGTAGAAAGAGACGACATCAAGGGTAAAGAGGAGGCTGGGTTTGAAAGTGGGATCTGTGTTGTATGAATTAATCATGTTGAGTGTGTGTGTAGTGTCTTTGAGGTATGTGGGGAGGCCTTGTGCTATGGGTTGGAGGAGAGAGTCTAAGTACTGTGAAATGTGTTCTGTAGGGCAGCTGCATGCAGATACAATGGGTCTGCCGGGAGTATTGGTTTTGTGTATTTTAGGGAGCAGGTAGAAGGTGGGTTGTTTGGTGTCTGTCATTATGAGGAGTTTGGCTGTCTTCAGTAAGTTGTTCTGTTTGATTTCTTGTTTAACTGTGGTTGAGATGAGTTTCTGGTGTTGGGGGAGGGGTGATGCTGTGAGTGGTGTATAGAAATTTGTGGCTGACAGTTGTCTGTGTGCTTCTTTTATGTACAACTGTTTGTCCCAGACCACCACTGCACCACCCTTGTCTGCTGGTTTGATGACAATTCTTGTCTTTGTCTCAGTGATTCAAGGGCTTTTTGTTCATCCCGTGAGAGGTTGGAATTGCGGACAGGTTTGGATTTAACTTGAGAGATTTCTTTTCTACACTTTTTGATGTAGAGTTCAACTTCAGTGGATTTGTCAAGAGGTGGCTGGCGAAGCACTGGAGTTCGAAAAAGGTGGGTACAAATGTCTGAGCTGTCTGATGGAGGGGGCTTGGGCACACCGTCAAGTGCAGCCATCCATCTTAATTTTCTAAAGAATCTTTCAACATCAACGTGGTTTTGATATTTATTGGTGGCAGGCTGAACGGGAATAAATTTCAGACCTTTTGCCAGGACTGATCTTTCATCATTGGTGAGAGTCAGATTATCAGAATGCAGCGAACAAGGTGGCGGTGTTGCTCATGGGTGATAGAAGGGTCAGTGTTGTGTGTAGGGGGATTCAACTGGTCTGGGTTTGCCTCGTGTTTGTTTTGTAATTTTGATAACTTGTCTTGCTTAATCTGGTAGCAGTGATTGTGAATGAGCTGGTTGTGTGTATGGATGAGCTGTCTGAGTCTTGAAGCAAGGCTATGGGCATGATGATTGTGGTTTGTTGTTTGAAATGTTGAAGAAGATGGGAGAGAGATTCCAGGGATGAATTGAGTGTTTTGATATGTGCCAACATGAGTCTACGGCTGGCTTGGAATAGAATTCTTGTAGTGGTAGTGGTAAGAGTGGTGTTATGAAGATCGGATGGGGTGTGAGAAAGTGAGAAGCCACGAGGGGTGATTCGCAGTCGAATGCATTGTTTTAGAAAGTTGAGATGAGATGCAGATTTCGTTTTCTGAAACTGTGTTTTAGCATATCCAAGTGCAAATGGCTGGATGATAGGTGGCAGAAAATGAATGGACTGGTGAAAACTGGCATGTGTACGGGAGAGGAATTGGGGGTCCGGCATTATGTTCTGATTTAGGTTCTTACTGTAGAGTTGGTTGAGAGAAGTAGAGTTGAGAGGTCAGGAGTGCCTGATTGCGATCGCACGTACACGACTAAAAACGTATGTTAAACGAAATACGGATCAATGATTAACAGTATACAATGATCGAAAGACGTATACACGATAACAATCACACACACTGATGACGTAAACAGAAATACAAAACAACGAAGGGTAGCAGTCAGTATGAATCAAAATAGATCTAGTTGCAAAGCAAGAGGACTGCAGGCGGAAATCTAAACAAATCTTAAATAAATGTTAGCGAACCGCCCAGAGAACGTGGACAAACGAGTCACAAGACGAAACACAACGCGTTTCGACCTCTTAGGTCTTCATCAGGTGAGACATAAACGAATAAAACAACGAAAATTCACTTAGCTTTGATCGCTTCAGATCACTTCGCAGGGTTCAGCGCAAGGAAGAAGGCGTTGAATGAGAATGAGGCTGTTGGAAGGGAAATAGTGAGCGAGTCAAAGTCGTAATGAAGATAATAATATTACTGATAGGAATACTAATAATGGTCAAAATATTGAGAGAGAGAAAAAAAAAAGGGACAAGATTACTACCAATCTTAGTGTCAATAAGTATGGGTATGGGAGAAAGGAGAGTGGGTTAGAGGATTCTTAAACAGCAGGGTTGCCGTGGCAACAGTCCCAGAGGCGAAGGCGATGGTGATGTCAATGCCAGTGGTAGTATCAATTCTAGCAATAGTATTACTGAATGATACTGCTAACAACGATAGTGAAGGTTAAGGTAATGAAAGCATGATACAGAAATATATTTAGAAAATACATTTTTATAATAATCAAATAAATAAATAAATGAAACATTAAAAATAATAATAAATTAAAAATCAGTAAATAATAATAATAAAAAAATAATAATAATGATAATAAATGCATAAATAAGATAGCTATAAGTTGTGTGTGAGGTGAATAGTGGGAGATAAGGTAGTATGTGTGTATGTTGTGGGAGGATATTATGGGCTGAGATTGAAGTGGTGGGTTGGTACATGTTACTTTAAGGTGTTGATGCTATGAGGGTGGAGGGAAGAAGGGGATGGGTTTACGTACTAACTGGGGGAGGGGGAGGGGCAACATATTCACACCTATACACAATCTCTCTCTCTCTCTCTCTCTCTCTCTCTCTCTTCCCCCCCCCCCCCCTTCACGACCAAAGATAAAGGAGCCAGCATTCTATTTATTATGTGTGTGTGTATGTGTGAGTGTGTGTGTGTGTGTGTGTGTGTGTGTGTGTGTGTGTGTGTGTGTGTGTGTGTGTGTGTGTTCCATTTGTAATATCAGCCTTATTCATTGGTTACCCCCACCTCCACCCCCAGCAACCGCCATATCCACCAACACCCCTACACACATCATTACTAGGGTAGGGGGAGGGGGGAGTAAGTCGATTGATGTAGCACATGGAGAGACTCAGAGAGTGTAGGAAAAGGGAAGATGATGATAGCTGCAACCTATGTCTGAGGTAAACAGTGGGAGGTAGGGTGGTATGGGTGTGTGTAGGTGGGGGATATTTCAGGCTGGAGCTGCAGAGATGGAATGGTACATACTACTTTTGGACGTTGATGCCATGAGGGTGGACGGTGCCCAGTTTGGCAATGAGATGAGATTCCTGCATAAGGCGTTCCAAGTTGTCACTCTTAGATTGCCAAAGTGCCAAGATTTTGACATGGTTGATGTTGTGTTGGGCATGGTTGAAGTGTAGAGCGACTGGTTTGGGCCGATGGTGGCGGATGTCGGCCAGGTGTTCAGAGATGCGCGTCTCAAGTGTGCGAGATGTCTCACCTACATATATCTTACCGCACAGCTGACAGTGGATGGCATACACAATGTTGTGGCTCTGGCAGGAGAAAGTGCGTTTAATAGTGAAAGAGCCTGTGGGGCCATGTAGGATGTTGGGCATGCAGCTGCCCTACAGAACACATTTCACAGTACTTAGACTCTCTCCTCCAACCCATAGTACAATTTGGTCGTGAAGGGGTGGGGGGGGGGGGGGGAGAGAGAGAGAGATTGTGTATAGGTGTGAATATGTTGCCCCTCCCCCTCCCCCAGTTAGTACGTAAACCCATCCCCTTCTTCCCTCCACCTCATAGCATCAACACCTTAAAGTAACATGTACCAACCCACCACTTCAATCTCAGCCCATAATATCCTCCCACAACACACACACATACTACCTTATCTCCCACTATTCACCTCACACACAACTTATAGCTATCTTATTTATGCATTTATTATCATTATTATTATTATTATTATTTTATTATTTACTGATTTTTTAATTTATTATTATTTTTAATGTTTCGTTTATTTATTTATTTGATTATTATAAAAATGTATTTTCTAAATATATTTCTGTATCATGCTTTCATTACCTTAACCTTCACTATCGTTGTTAGCAGTATCATTCAGTAATACTATTGCTAGTATTGATACTACCACTGGCATTGACATCACCATCGCCTTCGCCTCTGGGACTGTTGCCACGGCAACCCTGCTGTTTAAGAACCCTCTAACCCACTCTCCTTTCTCCCATACCCATACTTATTGACACTAAGATTGGTAGTAATCTTGTCCCTTTTTTTTTCCCTCAATATTTTGACCATTATTAGTATTCCTATCAGTAATATTATTATCTTCATTACGACTTTGACTCGCTCACTATTTCCCTTCCAACAGCCTCGTTCTCATTCAACGCCTTCTTCCTTGCGCTGAACCCTGCGAAGTGATCTGAAGCGATCAAAGCTAAGTGAATTTTCGTTGTTTTATTCGTTTATGTCTCACCTGATGAAGACCTAAGAGGTCGAAACGCGTTGTGTTTCGTCTTGTGACTCGTTTGTCCACGTTCTCTGGGCGGTTCGCTAACATTTATTTAAGATTTACTTTGGATCGATCAATTGAAATGTGTATTTCAAACTGAGTTTTCAGTTGTTGTTTTTTTTAATCATCATTTTGTTTGTTGTGCAGTGATTGTGTTGCTCATGTTCTGTCCTGAGAATGCATGTTCATTCTATTTGATAATGAAATATCGTGTGATTTTTATACTTATTATTCTCCCCTTTTTTTACGTTAAGCCTCAGGCTGAGACAAACTGTTCATTACACGGCCTTGACATTTCGACTGACATTATGACAAGGACCAACCTTTCTATACCACTTTTTCGTCATCAAACATAACTGCGGCATTTCGAAATCTGAAATCGTCACAAAACGATGTCCTATTACTTCACGTCTTTCAACCCATCTTCCCCACCTTCCTGGCGCCACTACTCCCCGCACCCCCCCCCCCCCCCTTCCTTCCCAACACACACACCTTTTTTTCAACGAAACTACTTGAAGAAAATCGATGGACTGGACACTCAACGACGATTACACAGTACGCACAGCCCTACACAGGCACAGCTGGTAAACCTTCATACTTTGCATTGAAATCATTTCTGAACACCGCACCTGAATTTACACGCAGTCACACTCAATGCGGCAGTGTACCGCACACAAGCGGGACTACGTGTACATTGACAATGCATCCAACAGCTCAGGGCTCAAGTGAGACGTGTTATTTGTTTATTTGTTCATTTATCTTGTTATTCATTTATTTATCTATTTATGTATGTTTGTCTATTTCATAACCTATAAACCTACCATTTGTTTGTTAATTAATTTTTCGTATATATCATATCAATCTCTGTCTCACATAGATCGATGCAGTGTCACCGATCGGCGGTACTAAACTAGTAAGTCCACGTGTTTAAGAGTGGTGTGGATTCAAGATATAGAGCGTGTGCGCGTATGCGTGCGAGTGTGTGTGTGTGTGTGTGTGTGTGTGTGT
Source organism: Conus canariensis (assembly GCA_033310375.1). NCBI lineage: Eukaryota > Metazoa > Mollusca > Gastropoda > Neogastropoda > Conidae > Conus > Conus canariensis. The sequence continues at coordinate 21,608 of JAMYXO010000381.1, read as the reverse complement.
GTGTGTGTGTGTGTGTGCGTGCGCGCGCGCGGGGTAAGACTGGGGTTTAGTTAGCTAGAGTTAGGTTAAGTTCCTCAGGGTTAGGTAGAAAGATTAGGCTAGGTAGGAGGCTGGGGAAATAGGACATACTATATTCTTTCATTCCAGTCTTCACTTATTGAAGGAATGGAATGAAAGCGGGAGGTTGGTTTCGTTCCCGATTGTTACCCTTTTGTTACTTTGGTTCTACACCAGAGAAGGCGGGGCAGGATATCGGCTGTTGTTGTGTTGTCAAGTCTGTGAGTTGTTGTGGTAAATTGTCGTGTTGTTGCACGAGCAACAACTAGTCCGTTGGTCAGGCGTGTCAGCTCTGCGGAGGGATACACTTCTCTGACCAATCGTTGTTTTGTGTGGTGAGTAGAGTTCGCTTGATTCCGACCAGGGCGGAATGCGTTGGGGTAGTTTCACTTCGGTCCCTGGTGTTCGTCGGAGTGGACGTACTCCTTGTAGGTGCGGCGGCAGCGCCGTTAGTTTTGAAGAGTGACTTCGAGTCATAGTTAGTGCCAGGTCCTCGTCGGGGTTGGGTGCCCTTGGCCTGTGCTGAGTCGGTGTCGTCCTTGTTGGCAGCCACTGTCAGCCAGTTGCAGAACTGGTGTGGTTGATCGTCTGTATGTCCAGGTTGGTGATCTGTTAGGTTTGTTGTGTTGTAGTTCGTCGTGTTGTCTTGTATTATGGCGAGTTGTACTGTAGTTGTCTCATGTTGGGATTAGTTGTATGTGTTCGTTGCGTATACTGGTTGTCTGGTATGATGTCGTCTTGGTTCCGTGATTGAAATTTGTTGTCAGCCGGTTTGAGTTGTCACCTTTTTCCTGTATATTTTTGTAAGTAATGTACATAGTGGTTCCTGAGTTCGATTTTCTCAGGACAGTTTGGCTAGACAATGTGGGTTCAATATAATGACCGTTGATGGACGGTGATGTAGATGTTGTTTGTGGTTAGTCTATGTTAATTGCCGTGGGTTCAATGAGAAGGTAATACGAGGTTGCTTTTTGTTGATCATAATATGAGTCAGGTGCGGATGTGTCTGCGTGAATCATAAAGGGTTTGATGATTGTGCTCAATCTCAATTGTAAATAGTAGGAGTTCGTTGAAATTGATTAACGATTCCGGAGTTGACCTGCACAGCAGTGGAATCGGTTAACTATGTAGTAGGGCTAAGGCCAATTTGTGGTCGAGTGGTTTACACTGGGGTACGGTCGTAACCATTCAACTTATATTGGTGTCTTTTCACTTTCGTTACGAGTCATGGTTCTCGACGCGGGTCTCGTACGCGTGCGGACTATCTGTGACGTACGCATTTGGTACAGGACAGTGAGTCCATAGGGTAGAAGTTTTTGTAATACAAGTGACAGTCGTCACACATGCAGGGATGTATGTGTTTGTGACAGAACGGGGTTGGAGAAAGATATCTTAGGTTGTGGGGAGGCAGCCCAGTTATGGATTTTAGTAAGCAGAAAGAAGGGAAAGGTAAAGGTTAAGACGGGTAGCTTAGCAGTTGATAGGATAAAAACGGATGATGTGCAGCATGTAATATTGTATGAAGTGTGGTTGTGTTGGCATAACAAGGATTAACCACTGGGTTATCTGACAAGAGATGACATGAGAGTGAGGTGCTGGATGGAAATTTTGGCGAACAAATCATGTTGGTTTTGATATATGATTATAATTGACAGTGCAAAGAAGGGTAATGTGAAGGATTGTGACTGCGAGCCGATTCTCTTGTGTGAACATGCTGGAACTGTGAACCGCTAAAATTGATGTTTTTTTTGTTTTTGTTTTTCTCTGAGAGATGTGTATTACTACTGGTTATTGTGTGGAGACATTTCCTTGTGAGATTGGCCATTTCCTAGATTATTTAGTATGTTCTAAGGGGGCCCATGGAGTCCGTGTTGGATCGCTTAGATTGGTTTATTTCTCCGAGAATTGGGTGTGATTCATAATTTCATATGTAATAGCGTGGATGGGCTCAGGGAGAATATTGTTTTACCGCTGTTGTAAGGGTTGGCAGGAGATTGGTCTGATAACCCCAAAGCGAGTGACGGGTTGGGGGGATGTGTTCGAAATTCAAAGGGTCACTCTCATGCCCGAGTGGGAGGTAGGCAAGGGAGATGGAGAGTTAAAGCTTTACCAAGTAGCCTATGTGCCTTGATGACTCGGGTAGTAGCAACATTACAGTAGGGGCCTACAGTTGTGTCAGCAGGTATCCTGTTCCGTCCTGAGGCTGGGGCCAGATCACCGCAGTCTACTGCCGCGTGCGGGCAGGTGAGCGGCGCTTTCCAGTGCCTGTTGTTTTCCCGGGAGAGGGAGACCACCCAGGCCGTCTGCCTTCTGTGGGGCAGCTCTCCTCCAGCTACCGGTGCTCTTCCGGGAGTTCTCCGGCACTGGTTCCTCTTCCCTGTTCAGGCGTCCTGTGAGAGGGCGCTGCACCAGGCCTTTTTCACCCTCAGTGTCCGACGGGGCCTTCAGAGGAGGCATCCTTCGAGCCCCGGACCCGTCGAGAGGGCGTCTGGTGTGTGTACGTTGGGTGTCGTGCCCATCGCAGGGAGGAGTCAGACTGCGGGAAGCCACGGTCAGCGCCGGGGTGCAGAGTCTTCGGGGAGGGTGTCGGGCCGCGGAGGAGCCACGGACAGCGCCGGGGTGCAGAGTCTTCCGGGGAGGTGTCAGCCTGTGAGGGGCCCCGTACAGCGCCGAGGACTGGGTTTTCCGGGCCGGGATGGGTTGTCCCATGTTTGTGATAGAAGGGGTGTAGCGTTAGGCAGTAGGGTTAGGGGTGTTAGCTACTGCCTCCTTTCGGGTCGTAGTGGCCAGCACAGTGTAGGGTACTGGTCGTTGCCTCCCTTAGGGACGCAGCGATCAGTGCAGTAGTGGTCCCGGGTTAAAAGAGAAGGGTGAGTCCTGGGGAGAGGTGTGGGTGGTAGCGGTCGTTAAGAGATTAGAGTCCCTTTGGTAAATCCTTGTCCCTAGTAGTTAGTCACCACGTGTGCGGGCTATCGCTGTGTCCCCAGGTCACAGTGATATACCGCAACTGGTGTTTTAGGTTAGGTTAGGGTCTTCCAGGTCTTTATAGTAGAGTAGGGTGAGTCAGCGGGAATTGGGATACTTGTGTGCAGTTGTGGATGTGCGTGAGTGGTGGCGCCATGGAGTGTGTGTGAAATAAAGAAGCGTGCGTGATTGTAAAACTGTGTTAGTGTGCTGTGTTGTCTGACCTAGTGTGTGATAGGCGTGGGTAGGGGTGGTAGGGTCGTCCGGCTTAGCGACCGTGACACTTTGGTGGAGATGCGGGGTACTTAGGTGGTTCTGGGTAGGTGATAGGTAGCTAGAAGGGAGGTAGGGGGTGTTGTGTCCGGTGTGTACGTTGTGTGAAATGTAAGTGGGTGGTTGGTGGGAGCGTACCAGTACCCTGGGAGGTGGTACGTAGTGTCCCTGTTCACTTCAGGCAGGTTTCCATTGGCATTGGGCAGGGCACTTGTGTTGGTGTGAATGGGTTGGCGCTACCGTGTGAGTGAGGTATGAATGGTCAATAAACATTGAGTGGTTGTTGGAAGTGTGAGTGATTACACCGTACAGTGTAGGTGAGGTGCCGGAGGGTACCAGGTGTCTTTTGTGTCCCTTACATGTGGATACCCCAGTGAGTAGGTAGAGTGGTACCCGGCCCGTGACTGTGCACGCTGTGTGCTCGGATATCCTGTGGGGATTAAGGGCAGAGTAAGCCCAGGTGACTGTGTGTGGGAAGCACGAGGGTGCGCAGTGTTGTGGCATAGGGTATGCTGTGAGTGCACCTGGACTTGAGGGGTGCAAGTGCACTGTGATCGTGTAGGTGCGGCCTACGAGAGACAGTGAAGCCTGTGACTGTGGGTAACTGGTGCGCGTGCACAGTGGACAGTGGACACACGGTGTCACGTGATTCAGTCAGTGACCAGACAGTGCATTGGTAGTATTGTATGGGTTGGAGCCCATGTGGGTATATGTATGAGGTACACAAGTGTGGGTGGAGTTATGCTTGGTGCGTGACACATTGAGAGTATTGTGTACTTGTGCTGAGTTGCTTCAGGGGCTAGTGCGTAGTCAGGAACCTCCAGTTGCGCTCAGATCGCATACTGTCCGTTGCTAGTTCTGTGGTGGTAGGGGTACCCTATGTCTAAACACACCCGAGCCCATCCGCAGTACGACCCCGATAGTGTCATGGATCCACAGGCCCCTACGGCGGATACCAAACCTAAGGTTAGTGACCAGGGAGCGGGGTGGATCAAGAACAGGGGACGGGGGCTTATGCAAAGTTTGCCAAGTTGGGAGCGGCGATGGGTTTAGCTGGGGGAGACCTCGCCAAGTTCGTCACAGACTCAGTACGTAATGAGGATGAGAAGACGGCGAGAGAAGCAGAATTGGAGCTCCGGATGGAGGAGAAAGTGAGGCAGAAGATGAGGGATGAAGAGGAGAAAGCTGCTAGGCAGAGGGAGCTAGAGATGCAGCAGAGGAAGATAGAAGAGGAGAAAGCTGATAGACAGAGGGAGCTAGAAATGAAGCAGAAGAAGATCGAAGAGGAGAAAGTGAGGCAGAAGATGAAGGATGAGAGGGAGCTAGAGATGCAGCAGAGGAAGATAGAAGAGGAGAAAGCTGCTAGGCAGAGGGAACTAGAGGTGAAGCAGAAGAAGATCGAAGATGAGAAAGCAGCGAGACAGCTGGAACTGGAACTGCAGAGGAAGAAGATGGAGGAAGAAAGGGCAATAAGGGAAATAGAAGCTCAAGCACGGCAAGCCGAGTTAGATCTCAAGAGACGAAGGGATGAAGCCGAGTTAGAGGCAAGAGAGCGAGAGCTAATCATACAAGAGAGACAGGCCTTAGATGAAGCAGCGCATAGGAAACGCTTGATTGAGGTGGAGGAAACGAAGCATGTCCACCTTGAGCCGTTAGGAGAGAACGACGACGTGGACGCTTTCATCGCCCAATTTGAGCGTGTAGCCCAGATGTGCAAGTGGAGCAAGACCTCATGGCCCACACGTCTGATGTCTCTGCTGAGAGGAAAGGCTAGAGAAGCGGTGATGCGGTTAAGTGCGGATGAGTTAGGCGACTATGATCAGATAAAGGGCGCCCTGTTAAGCCACTTTAGGCTAGATGCTGAGGCCTACCGGGAAAAGTTCAGGAGCATCAAGAAGGACGCTGCTGAGACTTTCGGCCAGATGCTGGGAAGGATGAAGCGGTGGTTTTCCCTCTGGTGTGCGGCAGCGGGCAAGGATGAGAGTGTGGCAGAGGACGTAAAGGATCTGCTGTTCCAGGAACAGTTTTATCAGCTATTGTCTCCAGAGTTCACAACTGAGGTGCGGAAGACATGCCCGAAAACTGTGGAACAACTTGCAACGGAAGCTACTGTTCTAGCAGAGGCCAAAAGATTGGGGAGGAAGGTGAGGCAAGACCGAACAGTTAACCAGCCCAACCTGGGTAATAGGCGCGAAACGGTAGGGAGCCAGCCCACACAGAGATCCCAACAGAGTGATGGTGCACTGCAGCAGCTGAACAGGAGATCAGAAGGGCCTAGATCGACCATAGTTTGTTTCAACTGCAAGAAGCCAGGCCACATCGCTAGGAAATGCCCTGAGCCCCATTCTGTTGGAGCTGTTCATTGTTGTGACCAGCCCCAAGCTCGAGTAGTCCCTACGTTGTGTCGCCCATGCGCTGAGCAGCGGTACGAGCCTGCGTGCATCGTAGAAGTTAACGGGTCTCCGGCCAATGGATTACGGGACACTGGTGCCGGACACACCGTAGTGGCCAAGTGGTTAGTACCGGCAGATGCGTACACAGGAGAGACAGTCCCAGTAGTGTTGGCTGAGTCCAGATGTAGGTCTGTGTTGCCTGTGGCGGTAATAGAGTTGAAGTCACCATTCATCGCGGGGAAGTTGGAGGTTTTGGTCATGAATAGCCCTGTGCAGGAAGTCCTGATCGGAAACTTCGCAAAGAGAGTAGGAGATCCCGGTTGGACACGTGTGCCTGTATACGCAGACCCGGCGTTGGTAGGGGCAGTGCAGACACGCGCGCAGAGAGCCAGGGAGCAGCAAGAACCTCTACCACTGCCCGTCGAGGAATGCATTCTGAACACCTCTACCCAGCAGTTAATTCAGATGCAGGACCAGGATGAAACCTTGAGGAAGGCTCGGAGTGCGTGTGAAGCAGGGACGCACTTCCACACCAAGTTTGGACGAGTTGAGTACGCGCGGAAGTCTGGTGTACTGGTCCGGCGGTTTGAGGGTCCCAAGGACGTAGCGAATCAGATCTGCGTCCCAGCTGAACTACGGACCACGGTGATGAAGCTAGCCCACGACGTACCCATGTCTGGTCACTTAGGTACCACCCGAACCAAGGAGCGAGTTGGTCGCCATTTCTATTGGCCAGGCATGCATGCTGACATTCGTCGGTACTGCCAGTCATGCTTCCAGTGTCAGCGTACTGTGGACAAGGGAAGAGTCTCAAGAGTTCCCCTTGTAAGGATGCTACTGATGCGCAGGCCCATGCAGATACTGAGAGATCGGTGGTTGCAACCCGAGAGGCAAGAGCTCTGCACAGCTACAGAGTACGTCGTCAACCTAAGGAACAAAATAGCTAAGACGTGTGAGTTGGCAAAGAAGAACTTGGCAACAGCAGCTTGCACGTACAAGCGACATTTTCATTTGAGGACGAAACCCAGGAAGGTAGCTGTGGGGTCTAGAGTACTAGTGGGAGAATCACAAGGTGGGCACTGCAGCTGCAGCCATTTCAGTTTACGGTGCAGGCAGTGTCTGGGAAGGACAATGTGGCGGCAGACTTCTTGAGTCGCTTGCCGTAGAGAGAGAGAGAGAGAGAGAGAGAGAGAGAGAGAGAGAGAGAGAGAGAGAAAACCTGAGGGTTCCATTAACCTGTGTCGTGAGAGGTTGACATGGTCGAAGCTATGCATGTGTTATCTTTGGTAGAGAATGGCGTAGCAAAGTGTTACTGAGGGTGTGGTATTTGTAGCACGTGCTACACAGCAGTTGTGCGTAATCAGAGCCCCCTCAGTTATGAAATTTGTATGTAGTGCGTAGTGTAACGGCTGCCTATAAGTGCCTGCATTAAGGTCATATGTAGCAGCGTTAGACCAGGTTGATTAATGTAACCTGTGGTTGTTGATGTATTTAAAAGTTGATGTTGTTGGGATGGAAGTTTTGGTGTGCATCAAAAGTAACAGTAGGACAGAATGAGTGATGGGAAATTGGATTGTTATAGGTAGAGTATGGCTAAAACGCCGATCGAGTGAGAAGTTGTTGTTGGTTTTAACCTGTAGTTAAAACTTAGGCAGGGGGGTATGTCACCGATCGGCGGTACTAAACTAGTAAGTCCACGTGTTTAAGAGTGGTGTGGATTCAAGATATAGAGCGTGTGCGCGTATGCGTGCGAGTGTGTGTGTGTGTGTGTGTGTGTGTGTGTGTGCGTGCGCGCGCGCGGGGTAAGACTGGGGTTTAGTTAGCTAGAGTTAGGTTAAGTTCCTCAGGGTTAGGTAGAAAGATTAGGCTAGGTAGGAGGCTGGGGAAATAGGACATACTATATTCTTTCATTCCAGTCTTCACTTATTGAAGGAATGGAATGAAAGCGGGAGGTTGGTTTCGTTCCCGATTGTTACCCTTTTGTTACTTTGGTTCTACACCAGAGAAGGCGGGGCAGGATATCGGCTGTTGTTGTGTTGTCAAGTCTGTGAGTTGTTGTGGTAAATTGTCGTGTTGTTGCACGAGCAACAACTAGTCCGTTGGTCAGGCGTGTCAGCTCTGCGGAGGGATACACTTCTCTGACCAATCGTTGTTTTGTGTGGTGAGTAGAGTTCGCTTGATTCCGACCAGGGCGGAATGCGTTGGGGTAGTTTCACTTCGGTCCCTGGTGTTCGTCGGAGTGGACGTACTCCTTGTAGGTGCGGCGGCAGCGCCGTTAGTTTTGAAGAGTGACTTCGAGTCATAGTTAGTGCCAGGTCCTCGTCGGGGTTGGGTGCCCTTGGCCTGTGCTGAGTCGGTGTCGTCCTTGTTGGCAGCCACTGTCAGCCAGTTGCAGAACTGGTGTGGTTGATCGTCTGTATGTCCAGGTTGGTGATCTGTTAGGTTTGTTGTGTTGTAGTTCGTCGTGTTGTCTTGTATTATGGCGAGTTGTACTGTAGTTGTCTCATGTTGGGATTAGTTGTATGTGTTCGTTGCGTATACTGGTTGTCTGGTATGATGTCGTCTTGGTTCCGTGATTGAAATTTGTTGTCAGCCGGTTTGAGTTGTCACCTTTTTCCTGTATATTTTTGTAAGTAATGTACATAGTGGTTCCTGAGTTCGATTTTCTCAGGACAGTTTGGCTAGACAATGTGGGTTCAATATAATGACCGTTGATGGACGGTGATGTAGATGTTGTTTGTGGTTAGTCTATGTTAATTGCCGTGGGTTCAATGAGAAGGTAATACGAGGTTGCTTTTTGTTGATCATAATATGAGTCAGGTGCGGATGTGTCTGCGTGAATCATAAAGGGTTTGATGATTGTGCTCAATCTCAATTGTAAATAGTAGGAGTTCGTTGAAATTGATTAACGATTCCGGAGTTGACCTGCACAGCAGTGGAATCGGTTAACTATGTAGTAGGGCTAAGGCCAATTTGTGGTCGAGTGGTTTACACTGGGGTACGGTCGTAACCATTCAACTTATATTGGTGTCTTTTCACTTTCGTTACGAGTCATGGTTCTCGACGCGGGTCTCGTACGCGTGCGGACTATCTGTGACGTACGCATTTGGTACAGGACAGTGAGTCCATAGGGTAGAAGTTTTTGTAATACAAGTGACAGTCGTCACACATGCAGGGATGTATGTGTTTGTGACAGAACGGGGTTGGAGAAAGATATCTTAGGTTGTGGGGAGGCAGCCCAGTTATGGATTTTAGTAAGCAGAAAGAAGGGAAAGGTAAAGGTTAAGACGGGTAGCTTAGCAGTTGATAGGATAAAAACGGATGATGTGCAGCATGTAATATTGTATGAAGTGTGGTTGTGTTGGCATAACAAGGATTAACCACTGGGTTATCTGACAAGAGATGACATGAGAGTGAGGTG
>JAMYXO010000381.1:0-5000 GCA_033310375.1 Conus canariensis | reverse complement strand
TAAATAAATGTAAATGTTCAACCTTGAGAAGTCATTTTCTTCCTAATATTATTAGCATGAAACACATACCTGGACAAATTATGCCTGTGGGTGGCATTATTTACTTTAAGCAAATCAGGGAGTGGTAAAAATTTACAATCTCCCAAAAACTTTATTCTAAGGTCATCATACATGAAGCACTCGAATAAAAAATGGAATTCATCTTCAATTCTGGTATTACAAAAAGGACATAACCTATCTTGGCTGTTATTACTATATCGATGGACATTGTTGTTAAGTGGCAAAGCATTTAATCTTGCTTGTGAAACAGCGACTCGAAAGCAATATGTATCCATGCAACTGATATATTTCTCTTTTTCGAAAATGGTTTTAAAGGATCTGTAACTATCATACCTATCTCGATCTCTAATAGATCCAGTCCATTCCTGAATAAAGAAATCCACGAGTCTTTGTTTAAATAGACATAAAAAAGCCTTAACATCTCCAACACCCTGCTGCAGCCACACAATGTTAAATCCAGTTTCACATAGAATTTGTCTTATCTGAGAAGCCCAACATGTCTTTCCAGATTTATCCACATCAAGCAACATTAAATAAGCATTGTATGGGAATCTGTCAGGATTCATTCGTAACAGTTTAAACCAGTATCTAAGGGAATTAGTGTAGGAGTTAATATAAAGTGGGTATCGTCCCAAGTCACCATACACCATTTTATTTGGTGTCCTTAGTGGTACTCCCAGAAATCTTTTGCAGGCCATCAAATGTACTTTCTCTATTTCCTCTAATCTTTGTAGGCCCCATATTTCAGAAGAATATAACAGAATGGGTTGGATTCTTACGTCAAAAATCTTAAAGAACGTGCTTGCATTCATTTCTTTATATTTCTGGAAAACTCGATTTAACTCCACAACAGCTTTCTTACCCTTGGTCACAAAATGCTCTGTACCTAATTTAGCACTGATTTTTGTTGTGAAACAGAAGCCCAGATAGCAATACTTATTAACTACTTCCAATCTTAGGCCATTGAAATACCATCGCTCGCGTTTTCCAAGAAACCCACCTTTCCTAAACACCATTACCTTAGTTTTTTCAATGTTAACAGTTAACTGCATGTCATCACAACAAGACTTCAATACATTTAATTGGTTTTGTAAGCCCCATGGAGTTGTAGAAATTAGAGCTACATCATCAGCAAAGAGCAAAATAAATATTTCCATAAGGTCTGGCAATAAATGAACGCCATGTCTTCCTCTTTCGCTCATATGATCTGCTAACTGGTTGATAAATATTGAGAACAATGTAGGGCTCGACACGCATCCTTGTCTCACACCAATCGGGCATTCAAAGAACTCAGATATATCAGAATTTGCACGAACACATGAAAGTAGGGATTCGTACATTGCTGTTAAAGACGCAAAAAACTTCCCCTCTACTCCTTTACTTCTGATGCAATCAATTAACTTATCGTGTCTAACCGAATCGAAAGCTTTTTTAAAATCCACAAAAGCAACATACAATTTTTTTACCTTTTTTGCTCAAACACTTCTGAACAATCGCATACAGATTGAAAATCTGGTCAACGGTGGAGTAATCTTTTCTGAACCCAGCTTGGCTTTCTGATATTAACTGATTGTTTTCCAACCATGTGTACAATCTCGTGTTCAATATAGAAGTGTAACATTTGGATAAAATACTTAGCAAAGATATACCTCTGTAATTATCTACATTTTTCGGATCTCCCTTTTTATGAATTGGAATTATAACCGCTTTTGACCAATCTTTTGGATAGATGCCTTTATCAAAAATTGAGTTGAACAGCTTTATAATAAAAGAGCGAACCTGTCTGCCGCCATTCTTCAGCATTTCAGCTGCAATTCCATCTAATCCACACGCCTTTCCCGACTTCAGTTTATCTATTGCTCTATTTACCTCCTCTTCCGAAATACTTCTGTTTAAAACATGGTCCAGATGATCCGTTAAATCTATTTCTGGGCCTGAGTAGCCAGTATGTGCAGCTGTGTCAGTTTGGAATACAGCCTTGAAATGATTAACCCAATCCACCGTTTTTATGTTATTCGTGGATTTATCTCTGTTGCCATGTCCCATATTTTTAAGCTGTTTCCAAAAACATGATGGATTCAATAAATTATTGGCAAGAGATTCTGCTTTCAACTTCCTGAACTCTCGTCGTTTAGTTTTCAGTAAGTGCTTGTACTTTTTCCGTTCTTGGACGTAGATCAGTTTGTCTGTTATGTCCTTAGTTTTTCTAAAACGGTTCAGCGTTCTTCTGGCTTCTTTTTTAGCTTGATCACATTCTGTGTCAAACCATTCTGATCGCTTGTTCTGATCAGAACGAGATTTAAAGGACATGCACTCACTAGCTTCAGTTAGGCTTTGAACAAACAGTGTCAATGCATTATCAACATCGGAATCCAACAAATTAAAAGCCAATATAAGTTTGTTCTGTATGTTATTACTATTCAGCCTGTTGACAAAAATATCCTTTTTGTCATCGTTCCACCTGATTGTTTCTATTGAACTACTTTCATCTTTCATCATTTGTTCATTGCATGCTTCAGTTCCAACAACCTTCAGATCAACTCGCATTACAACTGGCAAATGATCTGAGTCTACAATACTTTCGACATCAACTGCAGCAATATCAATGAATAAAAATAGTTCACTTGATGCTACAAAGTAGTCTACTGTACTACAGCCTAGAGATGAGATATAAGTGCAGCTATCATCAAAATTCTTTTCACGTAGACCATTTAAAATAACACAACCAAATATATTACAAATTTCAAGCAACTGGTTACCAAAAACATTTATAACACTGTCCTGAGAATTTCTACAAAATTCATTTACAACAGAGGCATTTGGGCCGATGAAATCTATATTATCTTCTACAGAAGAATAATTACAACACCCTGTTCTGGAATTGAGATCTCCAGTTAACAGAATGTAGAAATCATTGTGGGAGTGTTGAAGGTCTAATATGATTTGTTCCAAAACTTCCAAACCAAAACCATCGTATTGGTCTTTCCAAAATACAGAATCATGTGGATGAATATATGAACAAATTAGCATTATATGGCGATCAGTTGAAAACAGATCTTTATGAACTTTAATAATGACAGCATGAGGGCTTTGTATTTGAATTTGTTCAACGTACTTTTCAAATTTCTTCTTAATCATAACAATTATTCCACCAGAGTATCGACCTTGATGGGAAAGCTTCTTTGCTTTTATTGAAAAAATTTTGAAGTTACTAAACAATGGGGAATTTAAATCATTTGCCATAAATGTCTCAGTTAGGCATATAAAATCGTGTAACAAAAGAAAGTTGGTAAACTCGTTATTATCCAGTTTTGGTAGAAGGCCATTGACGTTGTAATTGAGAAATTTTACTTCTGATTTATTTATATTATCTATATTATTCACAATACTACTTTTCTGCTCTTTTTCAGCCGATCTATCAGCCCTCGCAGATTGGGAGGTTTCATCGTCAGTACTTTTGCTCCATGATACTGTGGCCCGGCCGATTTCCTATTTTTTGTTACCTGGACGACTGTTTGATTTACTGCGTTTACAAGCCTCATTTACCTTGGAGCGATCATTAGATGATGCTCTCAACAGAGAATCGAGGATGCTGCTTTGACTGCCTGTCCTCTGTGACATAGCTGATTTATTTGGACAGTCTGTTTGTCTGAGTGAGGCAGTTCGTCGAGGTGGCCTATCCTGTATAGTTGTCCTTGATGAGACAGCATTGTCTTGTTGTTTATCTTCATGGACTGTTGTACCTTGAGTAGTTTGTATTTCTTGCATTTCTGACAAGCCAATGTCGGTGCATGTATCTGTCACAGTATCGTTTGGATTGTCAGCTAGAACCGAATCAGTCTGTGTCGATATTTTGTCTGTGTCATCTTGGCCGTCACAATGTGCATTCGATTCTCTGTGTTCATCCGTCTGTCCCTGTCTGTCGGTGTTAGAGATTTTCTCGTCTGTAATCTCTACTCTGTTGTCTATCAATTCTTGTCCGTTGTGGATTGAGTCCTGGCTTTGTGCGTGGGCATCATGAACATCGTTTAACACCACACCATCCTTCATGCCAGTTTTGTCTTGGATTTCATCAGCATGGAAATCTTTGTTCTCATCGCACAGAGCAATGTCATCATTGTTATCGACATTCCTTTGAAGCACAGTTTGGCACCCTTCTGTTGGTTTAGAGACAAGACAATCTCTGTTATGACTATCCTGGTCACTATTGTTGGTCTTCACTGGAGTGTCAGGTACTTGAGTGACGTTCTGCACTCTCAGACTGCTCGGGACTGTGCTGGGTGGTCCGTACCTCTCAGATATTCTGCTGTTCTGGTCTTTCACAAACACTGTCCTCTTGTATTCAGCCATACCTGGACCTCCTTGTCTCACCACCTCGCTAAACAAGCGGTTGCCTGGCACCACAGGCACTGCATGTCTCTGGCTGCGACTCCGGGATGAGGGACAATTCTGATGTTCCTTGTTTCTGATAGATCTGGTGCCCATCTGGTTACCTCTTGTTTCCAGATTTGTGTATGAATGAGGCTGAGATCCGGTGTTGATGACATGTTCCTGGCTGTTGTCGGTGGATGACTGGTAAGGAAAGTCGTTTTTATCATATTCCAGAACCAAGCGCCTGGTGTGTCTGGCTGATCGGTCACTGGCTGTCACTCCTGTGACCTTGCACGTCGGTGTACTGGGTAGAGTCATGGAATTGCCGTCTTCTGGGCAGCGAGTACCGTCGATCCCCACCATCATGGTGCTGATGAAGATCATGATGCTGGTGAGGATCACGGTGCTGGTGAAGATCCTCCTTGTACCGAGCTCGTGTTGACTCTCTCTCCCTCACTTGCAGTTTCCCATTGTAAATATAAGCAGTCTTTCCCAAACTGCGATAGTAGTCAACCCTATCTTTCTGGCGAGTAGTAAGATCTGATGATACTCTGATGCCATCCTGTCTC
>JAMYXO010003816.1:0-19018 GCA_033310375.1 Conus canariensis | reverse complement strand
GGCCCTTTTGGGAAATTTGGTGCGGGGGGACATAAAAACCCCTTTCCAGATTTTCCCCACGTTTGATGTAAAAAAAAAAAACCTCGGTTTTTTTTTTTTACCCAAAAAGGAAAAAAAAAAAAAAAGGAAAAACCCGTTTTTTGCTTTAAAGGGGGGAAATTTTAATGGGGTAAAAAAAAAAAATGTTTCTTTTTTAAATTTTAAAAAAAGGGGCCCAAAAGGGGGGGGGAACGGTTTTCCAATTATCCTTTTGGGGTTTGAAAAGAAAACCCGGGCCATTTGTTGTTTTGGGGGAAAATTTTTTTTTAAAAAAAACGGGTTTTTTAAAGGTTTAAAAAACGGGGGAAAGTTTTTTTTTTCAAAATTTAAAAAGGAAAAAAAGGGAAAAAAAAGGTGGGAAGGGGAAGGGAAATTTCAAAAAAAAAAAAGGGGAAGGAAAAAAATGGGGGCAAATGGGCCAATTTAAAAAAAGGGGGGTTTTTTTTTTTTTTCCGGGAATTTTAAAAAGGAAATTGCCAAAAAAGTTTCCCGGGGGGCCCCCATTTTCCCGGTTTTTTTAAAAACCGTTTTTTCATAAAATTTTAAAATTTTCCCAAAATTTTTGGTTTTTTTCCCGGGGAGGGGGGAATTATGTGGGGATTTGAAAATGGGAACCCGCCAGAAAAAAAAAGGGAAGAAAAGGAAAAAAACCTTTTTTCAAGCCCGGATTGAATCAAAATACAGTTTTTAAAAATTTTAAAAAAAGGGGCACCTTTAGGGGGCTTAAAAACTATTAAAAACCGGGAAAAAATTGGGGCGTTCCTCTTTCGGGGTTTTTAATCAAATTTTGGGAAAAAAATGGTTAAAAGTTTTTTTAAATTTTTATTTTGGGCCCTTTTTAACCAAAAGTTTGCCCCCAAAAAAATTTTTTGGAAGGTTTTTCAAAAAGTCCCTTTTGGAAACCAGGTTTTTAAAGGGGTTTTTCTTTTTAAAAAGGGGCTTTTGGGGGGGACTGTTTTTTTGGGGAATTATCGGGGCATTTTCCACTAAAACGCCCTAGGGTTAATAAAACAGGGGTGGAAAAGGGGAAAAAAAGAAAAAAAAATTTCATTAAAAATTTGGGGTTTTCCCGGGAATTGTTTTTTTTCATTTCGGGGGGGGGGAAAATTTAACCTTTTAAAAAAAACAAATAGCGGTTTTCCTGTGTCAAAAAAGGGGTTTAAAAAAGGGGGGAAGTTTAATGGCTTTTTTAAAAAGTTTTTTTTGCCGGTTTCCCAAACTTTTATTTTTTGGGTTTAAAAAAATTTTCCCAAAAAACGGGTCCCCGGGAATTCCTTTTTTAAAATCAGATCCCCCAAAAAGGGGTTTTGCCCCAGGGGAAACAAAAGGGTAGGGGATTTTAAAAAAAGGGAACTGGGGGAAAGGGAACTTTCCCCCAGGGTTTTTCTATAAAAATTAAAAAAAACCTATTCAAAAAAAATTTGTTTTAAACCCCCGGGGGCTTTTTTTGGGAAAACCCTTCTTTTTCTTTGGCTGGGAAAAAAAGTTGTTTTAATTGGGGGGAACTAAATTCTGAAAAAAAGAAAAAAAAAAAACAAAAAAGTTTTTTTTGGTTTTTTTTAGGGAAAGGGTTTTGGGGGGGTTTAGGGGTTTGATGGAGGGGCCCTTTTTTTGAGGGGCCCCAATTTTTTGGGGCGGGGTGCCCTTGGGAAGATGGAAATTTTAACGGGATTTTTTTTTTGGGTTTGGGCCATTTGAGGGAAAGGGGGAACCAATTTTTTTTATGTTTTAAAAAATTTTTTTTGTTAATTACCCCAAACCCCCAAAAAAGGAGGAAAAAAAAAAAGGACAACCCAAAGCTTGAAAAAGGGGAATATAAAAAAAACTTTTTAGTTTTTAAATTGGACTTTGGCCCCAAACCCCTGTTTTTTTCCGTTTCAAAGGAAAAACCCAAACTTTTTTACCGGGCCCAAAAAAGGGGAAAAAAAAACCCCCGGGGTCAACGAAACTTTGTACTTTAGGTGAAGGGGGGAAATTTTTTGGGGGGAAAGGAGGCGCAAAAAACATGGGGGGGTTTTGGACTGGGGGAAGTCCCCGGGGTTTGGGTTTGGGGTTTTGGTTTTTGGGAAAGGGGGGAAAGGTTGGGGGGGGGGAAAAAAGGGGGCGGGGGGGGAAGGGGGAATTTTCCCCAAAAGGCCAACCTTTAAAAAGGGTGGCCCCACAAATAAAAAGGGCTTTTTATTTCAGGGGGCGGGGCCAGGGGAGGGAAAACCTTTTGGGCCCTTTTTCCCATTGGGGGGGAAATTTTTGTTGTTGGGGGGAAAAACTTTTTTTGAATGAAAAAAGGAAACCCCTTTCGCCCAAAACGGGAAATTGGGGGGGACGGGCTTTTTCTTCCCTTTTTTTTTCTTATTTTAAATTTTAGGGGTTTTCTTTAACCCATTTTTTAACGTTTTGAAGATAAAATTTTTTCCCTTGGGGCGGGGAAAACCCTGTGAATGGGTGTCTGAAAGCCAAATCAAAGCTACAGTGTATTTTCGTTGGTTTTTTTTTTTCGTTTATTTTTCTCCCCCGTTTAAAAAACCAAAGGGGGTTTTCAAGGGCGTTTTGTTTTTTCGTTTTTTGGGGGACCCTTTTTGGCCCCCAGGGTTTTTTTTGGGGGGCGGTTCGCAAAACCATTTTTTTAAAAGTTTTAAAAACCCTTGAATACCCATTTTTTGAAAATTTACCCCTTTGAAAATGTTTTTAAAAATGGGGGGGGAATAATTTTTTTTTATGTTAAAGAATATAAAAAAATCCCTTTTCAAAACCGGGGATTTTTGGTTTTTTAAAAAAAAAAATTTTGGCTTGGAAAACCAAAAGTCTGTTTTTAAGGAAAAAAATTTTAAGTTTTTTTTTTTTTTTAAAAAATTTTTCAAAAAAAAAAAAAAAAAAAAAAAAAAACCCCTTTGGGGTTTTACGGTTTTCTGTCCTTTTCCTTAAACTTAAAACCCCCAAAAATTTTTTTTAAGGGGGGAAAAAAAAGCGCAAAATTTTAAAAAAAGGGTTTTTTTTTTTGTAAAAATTAAAATTTTAAAAAACGGGGGTTTAAGGTTGGGGGATTTCCCCAATTTTTTTCTTTTTTTTTCCCTGTAAATTTTTGGGGCCCCACCACCTCCCCCTGATGGGGGGTCTGTTTCATTTCCTCCCCGGCCTTAATTTTTTTTTTTTAATTTAAAACAATAATCAAAAGGGGGAACAGTTGGGGATTTGGGGGAAAGGGGGGGACAAATCTTTTAAAAAGGGTTAAAGGGGTTTTAATTTTGGGGGGGAGGGGGGGGGAAAAGATTTTGGGACAGGGGGGGATGGAGGGTGGGTTTTTAAAAAAAGGAAAGGGGGGGTTCAAAAAAAAAACCCCCCTGTCCCCCCCCCACTTTTTTTCCCTTTTTTCCGGGGTCTCCCCAAAGGTTTTAAAAAACTTTTACAAACATGTTTTTGGGGCCCGGGAATTTTTTTTTTTTTTGGCCCTTTTTTTAAAACCCCAAAAAATTTTCCACTCCCAAACGTTTGTTAATTCCCATTGGGACGAAAAATTTTTAAGTTTGGCGCAGGGGGGAAAAGCGTGTGGGAAATTTTAAACCCCCAAAACCCCCCAAGGGAATAATGTGAAAACCTTTTTTAGATGGTAAAAAAAGGATTATTTGCACGCTTTTTGGAATTTTTGGGGTTTTGGGTTTTTTTTTTTTTCCCCTTTTCTCATTTTGGAAATTTTTTTCCGGTTCTGGGGTTTGGGGACCCCTGGGGAAAAAATTTAACCCAGTGTTTGGTTTGGGGGAAAGAAAAAACCGGAAAAAACCCAACCAAAAGGAAAAAAGGGGTTCCTGGGGGGGACAGGGGGAGAAAGATTTTAAAAGGGAAAAAGGTTTTTCCCTCTTTCCGGGGGGAACCCCTGGCCCTTTTTTAAAAAAATTTGGGGCTGTCTGGTTTGGGTTACTGTTTCCCCAACCCTTTCGGGCCAAAAGCACCCCAAGTGGGTTTTAGGGAAAATCCCGTCGGTTTTGGGGGGCATTTTTTTACCCGGGGTTTTTGGGGCAAAAGGCAGAAAAAAAATTAAAAAAAAAACGGGTTTTTTTTAAAAACCCGGGGGTTTTAAAGTTTTCCTTTGGGGTTTTTCTTTTAGTTGTGGGCCTTTTTTGGGGGCCCCATCATTTTCGGGGGGGAAAAATTTGCCTTTGGAAAAAATTGTTTTCCCCCCTTTTGGAGGGTCTTATTAGAAAGGAAACCCCCTTTTTTTGGCGGGGGGCCCGCACCCAAACTTTCTTTTAAGGCGGGGCTTTCGGGTTTGGGGTGAAAGGGTTTCCCTCCGGGGGCCCGGGTTTGGTTCAGTTTGGAAGGGAAAATTTGGGGAAAAGGGGGAAAATTGGGGGTAACTGGGGGAGGGGGGGGGTTTTTTTCCAAAGGGAATATGGTTTTTTTTTTTTTTTTTAAACAAAAAAAGGGGGGTTCCAAGGGGGGAAAAAAAAATTGGGGGGATCAAAAACCAAAAAAAAAAAAAAAAAAACTTTCTTCTCTTTTTTTTTTGGGTTTTTTTTTTCTTGGTTGGGGGGTTTTTTCTTTTTTTCTTCTCCCTTTTAAAAAAATTTTCCCCACCGGGGGGGACTTTTAAGGGGGGGGGGCATTTAGGCCTAAAATGGGGGGAGGGGGGGGAAAAAAAACCCCAAAGGTTGGGGAGGCCGCCGGGGGTTTTTTTAGGGAAGGGGGAAATGGGGGGGGGAATGGGGGGGGAAAAGGGGTGGGGAAAGGGGAAAGGGGTAAATTTTTGGTAAGAAGGGTTTGGGGGGGGCCCTTGGGGGGAAAGGGGGGGGGGAAAATAGGGGTTTTTTTTACTTCCTTTTGGAGGAAAAAATTGGGGGCTATCGGGGGGGGTGGTTTTTTAATAAAAGGGGAAATTTCGGTTTTTTATGGCGGGGGGGTTTTTGACTTTTTCCCCCTTTTTTTCTTTTTCTCCTCTCTTTTCTTTTTCTCCCCTTTTCTTTTCCCCCTCTCTCTCTTTTCCCCTCTCTTTTTCTTCTCTTTTTCTTTTCCCTTGGAAAGGGGGGAAGCACTTTTTTCCTTTTTACTGGGTTTTCCACGTTTGCGTGGGGGGGTTTTTTTTAATGTTTTCCTAAACCCACTTTTGGAGCAAAAAAAAAAAAAACCCCTATTTTTCCCGGGGGAAAGGGAAAATCTTTCTCTCTCTCCCCCTCTCTCCCCCTTCTCCCCCTCTTTTCTCTCTCTCTCTTATTTTTTTTTTTTTTTTTTTTTAAAGTTTTTCTTTTTAAAATTTGGTTTTTTTCCCCATTGCTTTTTTTTTTTTTTTTCTCTCTTTTTTTTTCAGGGGCGGGTTTTTTTTTAAAATTCGTTGTTTCAATTTTTTTTTTTAATTTTGGGAAAATTGAGGGGAAAAAAATTTCCCCCTTGGGTTTTTTTTTCTTCTTTTTTTTTTTTTCCTTTTTTTTTGGGCTTTTCTTTTTTCCCTTTCCCCCCCTTTCCTTTTCTTTTTTTCCCAACTCTTTTTTTTCCCCCCCCCCTTTCCCCTTTCTCCTTTTCATTCCCCTCTTTTTCCCTTTTTTCCTTTTCCAAAATTTTTTCCCCTTTTAGTATTTTTTTTTTTGGGGTTTGGTTTTGGGTGGGGTTGGGGGGTCTTCTTCTTCTTCTTTTTCTTCTTTTTTTTCTTCTTCTTTTCTTCTTTTTTTTCGCCCCTTTTTTTTCCCTTTTCCCCCTTCCTCCCTCCTTCGCCCTTTCCGGCCCCTTTTAAATGGGTCCTCCCCCCTTTTCCCCTTTCCAACCCCTCCAAATTTAAAAAAACCCCCTTTTGTCTTTTTTCTTTAAAAAAACCCCTTTTACATTGGGAAAAAAAAATTTAAGTTTAAGGGGGAACCCTTTCCCTTCTGTTTTCCGTCTTCCTCCTTTTCCTTTTCCTTTTTTTTTTCCCTTTTCCTTTTCCTCCTCCCTTTTTTTTCCTTTTCCTCCTTTTCCCTCCCCTTTTTCCCCCCTCCCCCTTTTCCTCCTTTCCTTGCCCCTCCTCCTCCCACCCCCCCAAAACTTTTCCAATTTGGGGGTTTCTCTTTTTTTTAAACCCCAAACCCCCTTTTACTTTAGGAAAAAAAAAACTTTAAAATTTTAAAAGGGTTTTAAATTTTTTTTAAAGGGGGGGACATTCTCCGTTTTTCTGTATAGCCCACCCCTTTTCCCTTTCCCTCCCCCCAACCCCCCCCCCCCCCCCCCCCCCCCCCCCCCCCCCCCCCCAACCCCCCAACCCCCAAAACGGGGGAGGGGGCTTGCTGCTCCCTTAAAATATTTAAATTTTAAAGGGGGGGGGAACCTTTTTCCACATGGGGAAAAAAAAAACCCCTTTCCGGTGTTAAATTTTTTCTTAAATTTTCTATGGAAGGAAAAAAGGAAAGGGGAAGAAGGGGGGGGACGAAAAAAAAAAAGGGGGAAAATCTAAAAACAGCCCCCCCAACGTGGTTTTTTTCGGGGTTTTGGGGGTTTGGAGGCTTTTTTCCCAGAAAGGGGGATTTTAATTTTTTTGAGGGGGGTTTTCAGTTCCCGGGGGAAATTTCCCCCCTTTGGGGGTTTTTCAGGGGTCGAAATTTATTTTTCCTTTTTTCCAATGGGGAAATTTTGGAAAGGCCTTTTTGGGTTTCTGAAAAACCCTTCTCTCCCTCTCTCTCCCCTTTCCTCTTTCTTTTCTCTCTTCTCTCTCTCCCCCTTCTTTTCCTCTCTCTCTCTCCGGGTTAGATAGATAGAGGAAGGGGGATGGGAAAGGGATAGTTTAGGTAAAAATTGGGAAAGGGATAGAGGGGATAGTTTTGATGGGGTGGGGAGGGAGGGGGGGGGACCAGGGGGGGCCCAAAAATTTTGGCGGGGGGACGGGGGTAGTTTAAAAAAAAAAAGGGGTTTAATTGGGGTTTAGGCAATTTTGCTTGCTTTTTTAAAAGGGTTTTTTTGGGTTTGGGGGTTTCACGGGCAAAAAAATTTATTGAAAAGCTTTTTTTTTTGCAGATTTTTTTTTTTCCCTACTTTAAAAAGGCCCACTTTTTTCTATTTTTTTTCTTTTTTTACCCCGGGAATTTAGGGGGAATTTTCCGTTTGAAAGGCGTGTTTTGGAAAAGGGAAAAAAAAAAAACCCCATCCCCACACTTTCAATGTTTTACCCTTCTTTTTTTAAAAATTTTTGGGAAAAAGTTATTTTTTTTGCATCCCAATTTTTGGGGGTTTTAGTGGTTTTTTTTTTTTCCAGTTGTTTGGGGTTAAATTTTTGGATTTTTTTTTTTTTTTCCCAAAAAAATTTCTGTTTTAAAGTTGGGGGATTTTTGGGGAAAGGGGGGGAGCCCCTTCACTCATTTTTTGGGGGCAAAGTACGGGAAGTTTCAAGCATGAATAAAATTTTTGGTAAAATTTCCCTTGTTTTTTTTTTTTTTTTTTTTTTTTTTTTGGTTTCAATTTTTTGTTTTAAAAGTTGGTTTCTTAAAGGGGAAAAACGTCGAAGGGGTTGGGCCTTTGTTTTGACCCAAAAAAATTTTTTGGGGTTTAAGTTTTTTTGGTGCTTAGTTTTAAGCTTTTTTTTTTTTAAAACCAAAGGGCAGGGGGGACTTTTTAGGGCACGTTATTTTTTTTAAGGGGGAAAACCCCCAATTTCGGGGATCGCTTTTGTCTTTTTTAACTTTTTTTTCTTTTGCCTTTCCCCCAAAAAGGGGAAAAAACTACTTTTCCATAAAAAATTTTGCTTCTGATGATTTTAAAAACTGTAGGGACGGGAAAAGGGCCCAGGTTTTAAAAAATCAAAAACCCCTTTCATTTCCCCAGAAAAATTTTCCAAAGGAAAAGGGGGAGTTTTTTTCCCCCCTTTAAACTTTTTGGTTTTTTCCCGTAATGCCCCGGGGGCCCCGCGGGTTCCCTAAAAATCGGGGTCCCCCCGGCGGGTTTTTGTACCCCTCGGGGAATTGCCCGGGGCCAAGCAGGGAAAAACCACGAAAATTGCAAAAAAAAAACCCCAATTCTAAAATTTTCGTTTGGGGGGGAACCTTTTTTGGAAAAAAAAAAAAAAAAAAAAAAAATTGGGAGAACAGCCACTTTTTTTAAAATTTTCATAAGGATGAAAGGAATTTTTTTAAATTTTCTTTAATGATATTTGGGAAAGCAAAAACCTTTAAGGGGCCATTTCTTCGTTTTTTTCGGGGTTTTGGAAAAAAATAATGTTTTTTTTAGGGGAATATATTTAAAATTTTTTCCAAAACAAAATTAGGGGGGACCCTTGGGGGGTTTTGTGACTTAGGGGGGGGTTTTAATTTTAATTTAAAAAAGGGAAAAATTTATTTGGGGGGACCCCCCCCACCATAAGGGGGAAATTTTTTCAGTGTTATAAGGGGAAAAAAAAAAATGGAGGGGCTTTTTAACTATACTTTAAAACCCCAAAAATTTAAAAATTATGGTATTTCTTTGGGGTTTTGGGCGAACACCCGGGGGGGAAATTGTTAACAAAAATTTAATTGAAAGTTGGGGAAAAGGGGAAAGGGTTAAAAAGGGTTTTTAATTTACTTTTAAATTTGGGGAAACTTTTTTGTTTTTTTTCTTTTTTCGGTTTATTTTCGTGAGTTTTGGGGGAATTGTTTCCTTTTTTTTGGGTGAAACCTTGCCGAAAAAAAAAGGGGAAAACCGGGTTTTCATTTTTCAAAAAGGGGGTTGAAGGGGCGGGGGGGAAAGGTTTAAGGCGGGCCCAATGTTTTTTTTTTTGAAAAAACCACCGTCAGGGGTGGCCCATTAGGGGGTCCTTTCGGGCCAACCGGTTTTTTCTCCCCCCTTTTTTGGGCTGTAAAAATTCTCTGTTGTGGTTTTTTGTGGGGTGTTTTTGGGGTTGGGGGGGGGTTTTGGGGTTTTTTTTGGTTTTTTTGGGCCCCGGGGGGGGGTTTTTTTTAAACAATTTTTTTTAAATTTCTTTTTTTCCCTTTTTTTTTTTTTTGTTTTTTTTAAATTTGGGGGGGGGGACAAAAAAAAAAAAATTCCCGGGGGCCCCGGGGCCCACCCCTGGGGGGGCCCTTTTTTTTTAAACCCTTTTTTTTGGGTTATTTTTAAAATTTTTCCTTTGGGGTTTTTTTTTCCTTTCCCAAAAAATTGGGGTTTTCCTTTTTTCCCAAAACCAAAAAAGAGGGGGGGGCCTTTGGGGGGGTTTCCCAGAAGATAAAAGAACTAGAACAAAGAGATCCCCGGGGATGGGGGGGACCAAATCCGTTTAAAAATTTTTGCTTTTTTTTTCATTTTTACGGGGGGAGGGGGCCCCCCCGGGGGAAAGAGGTTAAATTTTCTTTTTGTTTTTTGGGGAAAAGGGGGCCCTTTCTAAAAAAAAAAAAGGGGAAATTGTTTTAAAAAGGTGGGGGGGGGGGAAAGGGGGTGGGGGGGGGGGGGGGGGGTGGGAGGGGGGGGGGGGAAGGGGGGAAGGGGAGGGGGCGCTGGGTGGGGCGGGGAGTTAAGGGGGGGGGTGGGTTTGCAAATAGGTGGGGAAATTGCGGGGGGGGTTGGGGGGGGGCGGGGGGGAGGGGGGGGGGGCGGGTTTTTTTGCCTTTTTCGTTTTTAAAACGTGGGAGAAAATTGACCCAAAAAAAGGGGCCCCTTCCCACAAGGGGGGGGAACGGGGTTTAGGGGAATCTTTTTATCAAGGGGGGGGCCCCAAAAGGGGGGGCGGGGAAGGGGGGGGAGGTTTCAAAATGGGGGAAGGGGAAAGGGGAGGGGGGTTTTTGGGGGTTTTTGGATGGGGGTGGGGGGAGGGGGGGGGGGGGACGATTGGTGGTGTGGGTTGGGCAGTTTCTTGAAGGGGGGTTTTTTTTTACTTTTTCCACGAAGGGGTTTTTTGTTTTAAAAAAGGGAAAAAGGGTGGGGGGTAAAGGGGACGATTTTTTAGGAAAAAAAAAAATGGGGGGAGCAAAGGGAAAAAAAAGGGGTTTAAAGGGGGAAAAAAAAAAAAAAAAAAGGGGGGAAAGGGGGGGGGAAAAAAGGGGAGGGCCAAATTTTGTACTTAGAGGGGAAAATTTAAAATTCCCCCAAAAATTTTTCCAAAAATTGCTGGGTAAAAAAGCGAAAACCGCCAAAAAAAAAAAAAAAAAAAAAAAAAAAAAAAAAAGGTTGGGGCCCAAAAAAGCGAATCACAAAAACAAAAACAGGGCCCGCTTTTTGGGACCCTTTAGGGCCCCTTCTTCGGGCCCAAAGATCCCAAAAAAAAAACGGGGGGCCCAAAAAAAATTTTTGGAAGGGACCCAATTTTTATTTTTTTCACCCAAAAATTAAAAGCCGCAAAAATGGGGGGGTTTGTTTTAAAAAAACCGGGGGGCGGTAAAGGGGAAGGAGCCCCATTTGTGTGGGGTTCCAAAGGGAAATTTTTAGGAGGGTTAAATATTTTTTTTTAACTGTTAAGGAATAATAGAAAATGGTTTTTTGGATTTTTTTTAAAAAAAGGTCTAAAATGAAATGAAATCTTTTTAAATTTTTAGTAACATAAAAAACCCAAATTTAATCCGCACACTAAAAAAATAAAAACATGCAAGACTTCTCCAAAGTGGTACACTTTGTTAAAAAAAAGTACAGAATAAACAAAAAATTAATGGGGGGGAAGTTGCAAAAAAGGGGGTTTAGATTTTTTATACTATAGTTACACAATTGGCTGTATTTGGTGTACAGAAAAGATACTGAGGAAAGGTACTTATGGAATTTAAGTTTTTCTTTCAAATCGACGGGCGAAGGGGGAGAGGAAAGAAAACAAGTCATCGCAATAAAAGTTAATAGGAGAGAGAGAGAGAGAGAGTGAATTAAAAATGGCTTTTTTTCATGCATTTTATGCTAGTTTGGCTGTGGTTACCTTTTTTTGAAAGGAAAAAACAAAAACTCTGGAGTATTTTTTCCTATATGCAATTTTTTATCAGTGAAATTCAAAAGTCCCTTATCAATAGGGCCCAAGCTATACCAGAAATTTTGCAGTTAAACTTTTGCACAGAGATTTTTCCACAAAAGTTTGCAGCAAGCGGGAAATCAACTTACCGTTGCTTGGAGACCTATCTCCCCTTTTACGATTTACCCCTTTGCGACAACCAGCTCTCTGGTTCCTGTACTTTTAAAAACCGCTTTTCTCTATTTTTACTTTTCCCTTTGTTTTTCGGGTGTGTGTGTGTGTTTTGTGTGTGGGTGTGGTGTGTTGTGTGTGTGTGTGTGGTTTCTTTTCTGTCTGTCTGTCTGTCTTGGGATATGGTGTGGTGTGTTTGCGCGGGGGCGCGGGGGTTGTATGGTGGGTGTGGGCTGCAAAGCGGGGGGTTGTGTTGTTGTTGTGGGGGTTGGTGGCGCGCGCCGTGGCGCGGATTTCAAGGTTTCTTTTCATATTTTTTATCTGCCCAGACTGAATCACTTTGCTTGTTCGTTGCCAAAACCCTTTCCAAGAAAGGAGGGCAGACGGTGGGGAAGCCAGGGAAAAAAACTGATTACACTCATGGGGGTTCGGGGGAAATGGGAGGGGAGCCCTTGGGAAGAAAGAGGATGAGGGGGGGGCTTAAGAGTACACTATCGAACAAAACCCAAAAAACCCGAACAGTTCTCTGCGCATCGCAGAAGCCAAAGGGAGGGAGAGAGTTGGGGGGGGGGGGGGGGGGGGGGGGGGGCAGAGACAGTCCCGAGAGAGAGAGAATGTGTGTGGTTTGTGTGTGGAGGGAGAGAGAGAGGGGAGAGAAAAGAGAGAGAGAGAAGAGAGGGGGGAGAGAGAGACGTAGAAAAAAAGGGGAAAGGGAAGGCTTCCGGGGCGATCCAAAAAAAGTCTCAAGCTAATGGATCAACGTGTTTGTCAGCACATTTTAAAAAGCAACAGTTACAAAAACTTGAATAAACTTTTTTTTTCCAGGTAAAAAAAAAGGACACTACATTTTGGTTTTTCTTTTTGATAATTTTTTCATATGGAGCCTTTGTTTTTTCCATGGGGATTTCTGTTAAAAATCCCGCTAGGGCCCGAAACACTTTCCCCCCTTTTTCGAAAGGATTTTCCCTTTTTATGGAAAAAAACACCCAAAAGAATAAAAACATCTGCGAAAGCCGGCCCCAAAAAATCAAAATAGCAGTACCCTGCATTCACTGAGGTGGCCGCCTTTGCCTTGCAATGTCCCTTTTTTTTTTTTCGACTGGGTTTTTCCACTCGTTAAAAGGGTTTTTCTGCATTCTTGGGGTTTTTATCGTTCAGACTTAAAAGATTTCTCTGTAAATTTTTGACAAAGTTCCAGGGGGTTTTTTTGAAAGTAAATGTGGGAGGAGAAAGGAGATGGGAAAGTAACAAAAGGGATGAAAAAGGGGGAAAAAAAAAATTCGTTTATTTTCAAGTTCGTTTTTTTTTTTTCTCCTTTCTTTTTCCTGTATCTATCGCATCTATCTTTTATATATATACTATATATATATATATTATTATTATAATATTTTTAATATTTTTATTATATAATATTAGCCCAATGTTTTTTTTTAAAAATTTCCCCTAAAACGATTTTTGAAATTGCTAAACCCCTTGGGGGGCAACATTTGTTAAAAAAAAAGGGTTTTTTTTTAGAAAGCAACCCCAAAAAATTTGTTTCTTTTTGTGTGATATTTAAAAAAACAGGGGGCAACCCCAAATGTTTAAATAAAAAATGGTTAATACTATGCAAACCCACATTAGAAAAATCAAAAAAACCCCCAAAACAGAAATAGTAAGAAAACTGCAGGCATAAAATGGAAATCGTTTTTAGGAATACCCCCAAACAAAAACCCTAAAAACTTTCAAAAAAAACCGTGCCCCAAAACCCGCACGTGCAAAAAAAAAACCCGAAAAACGGAGCCACACGCATTTTTTACCCCGGGGGGTACCAAACCAAAAACACCCGACGACAGCGAAAAAAGCAGAAACAAATTTGTGTTTCTTTTCAAAAACCTTTTTTAAACACACACACACACCACAACAAAACCACACAAAACCCCACCACAAAAAAAAAAAATTTTTTTTTTTTTAAAATTTGTTTTTTGGTTTTTTTTTTTTTTGTGGGGGTGTTTGTGGTGTTTTTTGCCCTGTTTGGGGGTTGTTTTTTTTCTGTGGTTTTGTGTGTTGTGTGTGGGGTGTGGGGGGTGGGGGTTTTTGTTTTTTGTTTTTTGCCTCCCCGGGGGCCCCCCCGGTGTTTATTTGTTTTTTGTTTATTGGGTTTTTTTCTTTTTTTTTCCCTCCCCTCCTCTTTTTCCTCCCCTTTTCCTTTTTTTTTTTTAAAATTTAAAATTTTTTTTTTTTTTGTTAATAAAAATAATTAAAAAAACCCTTTTTTTATCTTTTTTTTCTTTTTTTGTGCCTGGAAACCCTTTGATTTCATTTCTGCTACCCCCCCAGTTAGTGATGCCCTTTTAAAAAAAAACCTCTCAAGAAAGGTCGATGTGGGGAGGGGAAAGTTTGGATGGGGTAAAAGAAAAAAAATAATTTGTAGGGGTTTTAAATTTTTTTAAAAAAAAACCCAAGGAAGAAAATTTTTTTTTAAATACCCCCTGTTTTATTTTTTAAAAACGTCACCTTTCCCCCCCAAGGAGTTTAGTGGGTAAAAAAAAAAAAGGGCCCAAAAAATTTTTTTAAAAATTTGAATACATTGTTTGCGTTAATTTCTTTTGGGGGGGTTAAAAAAAAAAAAATTTTAATTTGGGGGAAAAAAGAGAAAAACGAGGGGGAAGGGGAAAAAGGAAAAAAAAAAATTTAATTTTAAAATTTTTCCGTCCCCAAATCTTTAGGTGTTTTCCATAAAACAAAAAAGGGGAATGAAAAAGGGGGAAAAAGGGGAAAATAAAGGGGGAAAAGGGAAAGGGGAAAGAGGGGAAGGGGGAAAAAAAAAAACCCCAAGGAAATAAGGGAAAAAAAAGGGGGGGAAAGGGGGGAAAGAGGGGGGGGGGAAGGCACGGGGGGGAAAGAGAGGGGGGGGGGGGCGGGGGGCCCCAAAAAAAAGGGAAATAAAAAAAATCCCCTATTTTTTGGGGTGCCCACATAAAGCAAATTTTAAAAAAACAGCGGAAAAAAAAAAATATTAAAATTTCATGGCGGTGGCCGAATATAGGAAAAAAAAAAAGGAAAAGGGAATATTTTTCCCGGCACCCATGACTTTTTCTCCCCCGTATTAATGGTTAATGCGACACCGTAGGGGGAGCCCTAGTAGGTTTTTAAAAAAAGCCAACATTGAATTTTTTTCATCAAAAATAGTAAACTTTTCTTTTAACAAAAATAAAGGGTGATAATACATTTCAAAAGCCAACTTTTATATTTCTTTCATCAAAATAGTAAATTTTTCAAAAAAAAAAAGGGGGTGATAATCACTATTTCAAAAACCAACATTAAATTTCTTTCATCAAAAAAACTTTTTATCAACAAAAAAAAAGGGTATTAAATAGGAAAATGGTTTCTGGATTTGGATTCAACATTAGAAAAATATTTAGACTTCCCGAATCAAAACTTACTTGGAAAATTTCGATAGGGGTCGCCCTGTCTTTTTTTCAGTCACTTTTTTGCTTTGTGGGCAGCGAGGCCGGTGGGGGCGACTGTTTGTGTGGGGTGATAGTTGTCGGATTAAATTGTGAGGGGGGGGAAAGTTCAAAACCTTGATCTCTGTTCAGGCTCTCATTCCCGGACCCCTGACGACAGGGGTGGAAGACCAGTGGCTATGGGAAACCCCCAACCCCGCACGCCAAAACTAAAATTTTCACCCCCAAACCACCCCCCCCCAAAAACACAAGAGATCTTTTTAAAAACCCTCATGCACAGAGCCTCTGTACTGTGTTCCACTAAGGAGGAAGGCTGAAAGAAAAAGAACAATAAAGGGGACTGCCCTTTCCGCAAAAAGGGTACCCTGAAGGGGGATGTGGGACAACCCTCGGTTCCCTTTTCCCCCTTCTTCTACAGAACGGACAGTGTAAAAAGTGGGGATCCCTTACTTTAAAAAGGAGTTTCAGAGCGTCTGGCCGGGGGGGCCCCTTCCAACAACTGGAGCAAAGTGTTCCCAAAACCCACCAAATTTCCCTCGCCAGCAACTACCTGTCAAAGACAAAACGACCCCTCAAGCTTTTGGGTGTAGTGTCCAGGTGGGTGTCAAGACGTGCCAATACCTACTTGGCGAAAAACAGAAAGCCCCCACCCACCCCCCCCGTCTACAGGAACCAAAAAAAAACCGATCTACTTCTGCCATACACGAACCCTACAAGCCCCAAAGGGCCAGTTTTCAGCCCCCAAGAAACCAAGTCTTATCTACCGGAGCCCCTTCCTCACAAAAAAAAAAAAGTTAAAGAAGCCATCGAAATCAAGACTAGACGCCCCAGCCTGAACAGAGAACAAAGGTTTTTAAAAATTCCCCCCCATTTACAATAGATCCCCGACAAACCGTTTTCCCCCCCACAACGTCGTCCCCCCCCGGCCTCGCTGCCACAACAGCAAAAAGTGAGTTGAAAAAAGACAGGGCGACCCTGCAAAAATTCTCAAAAATAAGTTTTTGATTTTGGTCTAATAATTTTTTTAAAAAAAGGGTGATTAATCACTAAAAAAATGTAAAACTCAGGGTTTGTTGCTTCTTAATACTGTTTTCTCACTTTTCGGCCACGGTATGGTTTGCACGTGCTTACCAGGACAACAGTAAAATTACAGTTATAAGACAGTCACCTCGACAATAAAACAGATAACCCTACTCATGAAAAAACCTAATGAACTTGTGGGGGAACGCACCGGGGGGGGAAGGGGGGGGGGGGGGAGTCGGAATACCTTCACTTTAGGGCCGGGGGGTTTTTATAGGGGAAAACCGAGGTGCTGGGGGCTTTTTCGGTGCAGGGAATTTTTTTTTTTTTCGGATTTGACGTTGGTTTTTTTACTCCATTTCGAAAAAAAAAAAGTCCCTTTGTGGCCACTCTAAGCCGGGTTTCCCGGGGTGAACACCGCCCCAAAATTTTAATGTACGTAAAAATCCCCTTTTCCAACTTTCCGAAGAGAAGGGGGTTTTGGGGCCGTTGGCAGGGTGGCATTTTATAAACACCCCAAAATGTTTTGTATAAAACACGCATTCCCCTTGATTAAATCGAAAAAAATAATAAAAGTGAGCAATGATATCGAGGGAAATGGGACGTGGGAGAGAATTATTCCCCCCAGTGGGGGCAGCTGTTCAGTCGGCACTGCTCAGGTAGGCGGCACCCCCTAGTGAAAAAACGGAGAGCGGGGGTTTTTCATAAAGCGTTTAAAAAAAAGGGTTTTTTCTAACCGAAAAGGACGTTATGCAAGTCCTGTTTTTATATTGATAATGAAAAATAATACTACCTATTATGAAGGCCCCTTTATTTTTTTTTTTTTTCGAAGGCCAAAAAGTGGCGAACATTTTCTAGCTTTTACTGGGATTTCATTTTTTTTTTTTTTTATCTTTGCAAGCATAATTGAGTTTTTTTAACCTTTCAAAAAAAGGGGAAAAAAATGATTGAAAAAATTGCCTTATCTCCCTTTCCCGTTTTCAGTGGCAGCCGCGATTTGGGGTTCTCGTTCACCTCCAACCCCCTGGCGTGTTCCCACCGCAATTTTTGGCACCGGCAAAACAAGGAAGCTCTCAGTGTCAAGGCCCCCGGGAGGAAACCCCCCCCTGAAGAGCCCCATTTGCACTTTTTTTTTTAAAAACCCACTTAAAAAACCGTTTTTTTAAAACAGGGGGGCCCCAAAACATGCGAACAAAAACAAAAGGGGGGGGCCCCACTACGATTTTAAACCCCCCGCTATTTTGCCCGACAAAAATTTTTGGCTTTATGGGAAAGGAAATTCCGGGGAAAAAAATTTGGGGAAGTTTTGTCACTGGGGGGGAGGGGGGCCCCGGCCACCACGAAAAATTCCACGACAGCCCTCAAAATTTTTTGGGGCCCAAATTTTTCGGGGCCCCCTCAATAAAAAACCCCCAAACCCCCACCAACGGGGCAAATGGACAGAGGGGGATGAAAGGGGGGAAACTTTTGGTTTCCAATTAGAGCAGGGCTTTTTAAAAGGGGGCCCAAAACAGAATTTGATGGTTTTTTTTTTTTTTTGTTTTTTTGGGGGTTTTTTTTTTAAACGTTAAAATAAAAATGGGGTTTTTGGGGGGTTTGGTTTGGGAGAGGGGGGCCCTTTTTTCGGGGGAAAATTTTTTTTATTCCCCCATAAAAACTTTAATTTGGGACTTTTTTTTTTTTGAACAAAAATTTGTTTTCCCCTCATTTGATTAATTGCTGGGGTTTTTTGTGCCCGGGTTTTAAAAAAAAGGGAAGGGATTTTTTTTAAATGATAGGGGGGCCCCCAACCATTTTTTGGGACCATCAGCGGGTTTTTTGGTTCCATTGTTCCCTTTTGCCATTGATGGGAAGGTTTAAAAACCGGAAAGTTTCGGGGGCTTTTTTTAATTTAACCCTTACTCCTTCTTCCCGTTTTTTGCCAAAAGGTTGGTATTTGTTTTTTTTTCGTGTTTTTTTTTCTGTCTGTGGGCTTTCCCTTTGGGGTGCTCCTTTTTTCCCTAAATTTTGCGTTTTTTACCCCCCAAATCATTTCGATTTTTTTAATTTTTTTTTAACTCCCGGCTCGTAGTTTTGGAAAAAAGGTGTTCAAAACTGGGGAAAAACGCGGGTGGGGGTTTTTTCCAAGACCGGTTTTTGGAGTCCCCCAAAAGGGGTGGTGACTTTGTCGTGTGCCTTCTCTTTTTTTTGTTTGATTTTTTTGGTTTAATTTACTAGAGTATAAGTTCGGGGGCCCCCGTGTTTGCGGGGGGGGGGAAATGGGGGGGGTGGGGGAGGGGGGGGGGGGGGGGGGAGAGAGAAAATAAGGAACAAAACAGAAAAAAAAAAACAGGTCACTAGAAAGGGGCCCAAAAAAACGAATGAAACAAAGAGTACGGTTTCAGAAAAAAACAACGCGTTTTTTGATCCTTAGGGTTTTTTACAACAAAAAATGGCAAACAAAAAAAAAAATAAAACAAAGGAAAGAGGATTTGGGCCTGCTTGGAAGTTGATGACTTAAGGGTTGTAGAAGATCTAAAAAAGTCGAAGGGGGGGGGTTTCTGTTTTTTGTGTCGTCATTTGGTGTTCGAATTCGTTTGGCCGGGTAAGCAACCCCCTTTTTTTTTTCCTCTCTCCTTTAAAAAGAGCAAAACCCAAAAAATGTCCCTTTAAAAAAGCGCATACAAAAAACCCAAATCCCCCCTCCTCCTCCTCCTCCTCCTTAACCCCCCTTCCTTCCATTAAAATACCATCACCACCACCTCCTCCTCCTCATTTTTTTTCCTTTTCCCTTCCTCACCTGCACCCCTCTGTTTCTTCTCCTCCGTTTTTTTCCTCCTTCCTTCATTTTTTTCCTCCTCCCTTTCCTCTTCCCCACTCCTCCTTTTCCTTTTTTTTTCTTTCTTCTTCGTCTTCTCCTTTTTCTCCTTCTTTCATTGACCGGATTTGACCGTCAGCTATAAAAAAGTTTTAAATTTCACTGCAGAAATTTCGTGCGATTTGGGGTGGCTTTAATGTAAACCACGGGGAAAATTCTGTCATGAATCTAAAAAAGGGGCGTTGATTTTAAAATTTTTCTTTCCACATATCTGTCGAAGTAGCCCAAAAAAGCCTGGCGATCTAAATTTTTTTCTCTTCCTCCCGTCCTCCCTTCTTCTTTTCTTTTCCCCCTTTTCCTCCTCCTTTTTCCCTTTCCCTTTTCCTCCCCCCCTCCCTTCTCCTCCTTTTCCCCATTTTTTTCTTCTTCTTCCCCCCCTCCTCCCTCCTCCTCCTCCCCCTTCTTCTTTCCTTCTTCTTTTTTTTCCTTTCTTTTTTCCCCCCTTTCTCTTCTTTCCTTCTTCTTCTTTTTCTTTTTCTTCTCCCCTCCTCTCCCTCTCTCCTTGACTTCCCCTCTCCCCCTCCCTTACCTTTAATTTTTTATTTCTTCCCTTTTTTTCTTAATTTTAATTATATTTTTTTTTTTTATCTTTTTTTTATTGTTAAAACCTTGAGCTTTTCAAACCCCATGGGGTTTTTTAAA
>JAMYXO010003815.1:15000-19026 GCA_033310375.1 Conus canariensis | reverse complement strand
ATCCTTATTTGTCTTCTTTTAGTGTTGTAGACTGTGGCTTGGGTACTGTGGAACCGAGTGTGTTGACTGCATATGTGAAACACTGTGGACGGCGCCGGCGAGATCTGTGAGTGATATCAAGATATGTACTATGATATGCTGATATCTGATGACTGAAGTTCCTATGTATTGATATCTTGATCTATATGCTATGTAGTGACATGTATTGATTTGTACCAGTTCACATGAATGTATGTTTGATGGTTCAGGCAGCATAATTATAAAGAAAAAAAATCTTAACTCGTGTGTTGCCTGGCTATCCATGTGCGTTTGGTGTGGGTGTGCGTAGGGAATAATTTTTACACGCATCCAAACTTTTGAGAGCGAGAGTCAGACAGCAAAACACGCACCGCACACCATCCGTAACAAAGTAGTAGTAGTTGTGAAATAGTAATGATTATTATCATTATACTAATGATGATAATAACAACAATAATAATAATGACAGAGATGGTGATAAGTAAATCGGGTTCAGGTGTGATCTAACAATGGGAGCTCTTGTTGGGGGAACTCCTGTAAGGGCGCAATATCTCACAATGCCGCTGTATGTCACGATATCGGACATACTTGGTTGCTCCCACGGGGCGGGCGGTATTCAACACAGCATGTCACAACAGAGATTAGGTGTACTGTGAGCCCCACACAGTCAACCCCACTCCTCCCAGGACTCCATACTATATGTCTTAAATGTGACAAAACGCGTTGTTCCGCAAAGAAAAGCAATACGCTACTATTTAGTGAAGTACCTTACAATCCTCACGCCACCCCAATTCCTTCTTCCCGTATCAAGATGTCAAAAATGTTTAATCAAATCGCTGCAGAAGGTAGTCACACACACACACACACACACACACACACACACACACACACACACACACACACACACACACACACACGCACGCGCGCGCGCGCGCGCGCACATTGAATGTTTGTGTGGTCTCATTTTTGAAGACTGACATAGGAAAAACCTCAAGATCACAAGTAATGTAATTTGATTGTTTTATGCGATGTTTTGTGTGAGGAAATTGTCTTTGTTTGTTTGTTTTAAGAAATCTGCTGTTTTATATCCATAACCTGGAATACACAACTTACTGTTGTCATAAACACGCACCATATACGTCTCACAAGTTTCTCTGCCTCCCCCATCCTCATCCTCCTGCCTCCCCTAACTACCCCACCACCACTATATCCCCTCTCCACTAAAACTTCCCACCCCTCACTCCATTTTTTTCACGTTTTTTGGTTAAAAAAAATTTGATTTTTGTGGCAATCTAAGATTAATGCATGAATGAAATCTATACAACATTTTTAGGTAACGGTGATCCCATGGCAGACTGGACCACATAGTAACTGTGCTCTGCTACGAGAGAAAGTGAAACTGAGAACAGCGATGACAGAGGAGAGAGTGGATCAAGATGCGACAGAGTGTGTACCTGATGATAGCTTTCACAGGTCACTTCCTCACAGTTCGCACACGTGTCTCACTAGTGTCAGAAAACGACCTGATCGCAGCGTTTTGTGTAATTGTACGCTACTACTACTGCTACTATTACTACTACCACCACCTCTATTACTACTACTACTACTACTACTACTACTACTACTAGTTGTAGTAGTAGTAGTAGCAGTAGTGGTGTGGTGGTGGTGGTGGTGGTGGTGCTTGAAAGAGAGTGAGAGTGGGAAACAGCTGGGAGGGGCGACCTCTCTCTCTCTCTCTCACCTCCCCTCTGTGTGTGTGTCTGTCTCTGTCTCTGTCTCTCTCTCTCGCACCCCCCCCCAACACACACACACACACACACACACACACACACACACACACACACACACACACACACACACACGACACCACACTTGTTTGTCGTGTTTGATTGTCTGTCTTCTCCCTCTGTTTTAGTATGTAATACAAAAAGTCGAATAGCTTTCGACTTCTTTCACAATCTCTCAATGCACGTTACCCCATGACCCGAATGCTAAGTTTTCTTTGCATGCTTCATTTGCAAATACGCTTTATTGATTCCTTTTTTTTAAAAATCAGACTTGTTGCTTTTCTGGAGAAAATTAACGTATACAATGAATGGAAAGCAAATTCCCGTTCTTTAACACCTTCTCTCCTGAAGAGCTACCATGGAATGCCAGAGTTCCTGACTCCGATTCTGAACCCTTCAGGTTCAGCTTGCAGATCAGTGGCATTTTCATGCAGACTGCCACGTTCTAGTACTCCTTTCATGTGTATGGAGGGTTGTTTCAAACGTCTTCGTGTATATGCAGTTACTGGTTAACAATAGCACATTTTATGGGTTTTTTTTTCAGAAACTGTCTCAGTATTAAGATGTTTCGTTTTTGCAGTGGAGTTTCTACGTCAAAAATCCTTCAAGTTGAAAGACTTTTTTTTTCCCCGTCTATGACCTTAAGCCTGGCAGCCTCCCTTTACGCCGAGTGATTTCGGGGGTCCAGAAATTGTTGAGAGTTGAAAGCCTCAGGGCAGGTGTATGTTTCTCAACCAGGCCAGTATTGTGCCGAGTCTTAGAAACTGAGTTTCATAGTGAGTTTCAACACTGTCTTATTTACGTCGTCAGTTAAGGGAGTAGAAAGCATGCGCATCTTTGAAATTGATATCTTAGCTAATGATTGAAGTCAAAGGAAATTGCAGCCAGCGGTGTTTTCTTTCCGGATTTCATTTCTTAATTATCATGAAATCAATTTCACGGCAGAAATAATGGCTGGTTTCAAGAATTAGGACGTTTGCTTTCCGGATTTCATTTTTTAATCATCGTCAAGTCAATTTGTCGGCCAGAATTAATGACTGGTTTCAAGAATTAAGACTTTTTGAGAGTAACCATTTCTTCTCTCTCTCTGTAGGGGTGGCGGAGGAGAAGGGCTCGGAGCTGGGGGGGGGGGGGGGGTTAATTCTCTGTGTTTGTCTCTATGTCTGTGTCTGTCTGTCTGTGTGTCTGTGTGTCTGTCTGTCTGTTGTCTGTCTGTCTGTCTGTCTCTCTCTCTCTTCTCTCTCTCTCTCTCTCTCTCTCTCTCTCTCATCTTCTTAACCATGTCACATAGACGGCAAGGAAACGTATTTTCAGAATCTGAAATACGAATACGTGCCGTCTGTGCAACGTGGCTTAAGAAAAGGAACCACACTTCTTGATTTGCTGCCCTGCCCTGGTTGATGTTTGAGTGAAATCAATATAACCGAAATGTTGAAATGTTCTTCCATGAAAGCTTAACTCAAATACGTTGATGTCGACAAAATATGAGTAAACCTTCTCAACCTAATCTATGAAAGAGAACTAAACCACCGCCTTGGTTCAGTCTTCAGTATCGCGGACTGCCGGCTGTGAGGTTGTTTGTTCGATCCCCATCAGAGTCATATCTTTGTGGGCTTTTTTTTTCTCAATTGGCTCCTTCCAAGAGTTGAGTTTGCTATATATTCAGATGAGAAGACTGGAACCAAATAAATGTGTTTCTTCCACTTAAAGGATGCGTCTCTGAAAGTGTTGCTCTCGTTTCCTAACCAGCATTGCAGGTGTCTGTATTTCTTGGGCCGTAAAATGAATTCACGTCACTAGTTTAATTCACTTAATGGATGTCTTTAAACATGCAAATCGTTAGAAAAAGTCCAAACTGACACAAAATGCACCGAATCTTGTTCTTGCAGTTACTGATCAGTGTGCCTGGTTGCTATCCTGCCATGGTCTGGCATACCCCTTTGCACACGTTGTGACACTTGGCTGAAAACCTTCACATTAGCAAAAGGTACAAGGATGACGAGCTGTCCTGTACAGATTAGGGGAGGGAGAAAGTGGTGATGTTGTTGCTGCTATTGTTGGTGATGAGTTGCCTCCCTTCTCTTTCTTTCAAGGGTATTTACCTCGTCACTATATGAGTGTGGCTGCTTCATTTCGGTGCCTTCCTTTGCCAGTTCGTCTGTCTGTTTCCAGAGAAGGTTCTGAAGTGTACGGTTGTTCTCAGTTGCCTGTTTTGTAGAGA
>JAMYXO010003815.1:5000-12500 GCA_033310375.1 Conus canariensis | reverse complement strand
GAAGTATTCTACAAAAACATTAAGTCTACTGTTATCGTAAATGGCCAAACATCACCATGGTTCTCAATAGAAAGGGGTTGTAGGCAAGGAGATCCAGTTTCACCATATATCTTCGTATTATGTGCAGAAATATTATCCGTAATGATCAAAGAAGAAAATAGTATTGAAGGTATACAAATCGGGGAGAAAGAACACAAGATATCACAATTTGCCGACGACACTCAACTGATGAACACAGGGAATAAGAAATCATTTGAAAAATCTATCGAGATTCTCGATAGGTTTGGGAAAACATCAGGTTTATTCTTAAACAAAGAGAAAACACAAGTAATTTGGCTTGGAAGACAAAAGCATAGTGAAATAAGATATATGGAACATTTAAAGATGATCTGGAATCCAAAAGAATTCAAAATATTAGGAATTTGGTTTACTCAGGACTTAACACACATGGAAAAAAGAAACTACAAAGATAGAATGATAGAAGTGAAGGCACTATTTAAAATTTGGCTAAAGAGAATCATTACCCCTTTAGGAAGAATTGCTGTCTTAAAATCATTAATTCTGTCAAAACTGACTTACCTATGGTTGATGCTTCCAAATCCACCTGACACATTTGTTAAAGAATTACAAGACTTATGTTACTGGTTTGTATGGAATAAAAAACAAGACAGAATTAGTCGAAAAACAGTTATTAAAGATGTACAGGATGGTGGGTTGAATCTACCTGACATAAATGCTCTCATCACTGCTTTAAAATTAACATGGATAAAAAGACTGAGACAAACAACACACAGATGGAGAGACATGTTGATCTTTTCATACCCAATTATTGAGAACATTGAGAAGTACTCTCCAAACCATCTGTGCATCACCACTCAAGACAATGTTTTCTGGAAACATGTATTCATGTCGTATAAGCAGTTCTATTATAAAATAAAACCAGAAAATGCTAGAGAACTACTTGCAGAACCAATCCTTTACAATGAACATTTTAAAATAGGAAATAAACTAATAAAACACAAAAACTGGAACAATAGAAATGTATTTAGAGTATCTGATTTGTTTCAAGCAAATGGAGATTCACTATCCCATGAGGAATTTAGAACAAAGTATAACATTGAAATAGATTTCCTATCTTATGGTGGATGTATATTATCCATTAAACGATACATCAGGGAACAAGGATTTGAGAATGAGATAAAAGATAACATTGAAGCAGAAGTCAGCACAGCATTAAAGAAAATATATTCTGTAGATAAAGGTTCCAAAACTTATTACAGAATTATAGTAAAAGATAACTGGGAACCAAACTGTTGTGCAAAATGGACGGAGAAGCTGAATAGACAGATACCTTGGAAGAAATGTTTTAGAAAAATTCATCAAATTAAGGATATTAAGCTAAAATGGATGCAAATGAGAATAGTGCATCGAATAATTGCAACTAATGTAGCTCTGAAAGAAATGGGAATAGTAGAAAGTTATAACTGTAGTTTCTGTGAAGAGGACAAAGACAGCATTGAACATATGTTCTGGAGATGCATACACGTCAATGATTTCTGGAAATCATTGCAAGAATTAATAAAAGGAAAGTGTTTAATAGCGAATAATCTGTCTCTGACTGAAAACACAATAATATTTGGAGCAGATGACAATTCCACAACTGATACTACATTCGATCTTATAATACTGATAGCCAAATACTACATTTTTAGCTGTAAAATAAACAAATGTAAGCCTTCAATAACAGTATTTCTAAAAATACTAAAGAGAAGATATAATCTTGAAAAATACATAGCAACTGTACAATTGAATCTGCAAAAATTTAACACTAATTGGATCAATTATGAAGTATTATTTGAAAATTGATAATCAAAATCATAAGATACCTGGATTTAATACGTGCATGAGAGGATATGTTCAGGATGTGTAGGTAATTTCATAAGGTATTCAAATATCATTGAGTGTGGTTGTAGCCTGTGGCCCGCTGCTTGTCTGGCATGGCGATGCCGCGGCTGGGACCCGTAGGCCGATCGGCAACTTAGCTGGTAGGTTGGTTTGTTGGTTGGTCGGCGGGGCACGGCTGTGGTGTAGCGATGTCATATTGGTAGCGGGCTGAAGAACATATAATTAACTTTCTTTTGATTGTTAAAGAAATATAAAGACACTGATGGACGGGATTTCGGTGCTGGTGTGTACACTCAGCTGGGAAATGCTTACGTCTGTTTAAATCTATATTTTGAAGGATCATTACAGTGAACATAATTATGTTATGCGTTATATACAACAGCTATCACATGGTACCACACGGAGAAAACATTACTTCATTATTATAAATTGTATAATTATGTATATTGTTTAAGTATTATTAATTCATAAGAAGAGAGAAAGTGGGGGTGTGGGTGGGTAGGGACGGGAGGAGGTGTGAGTGGAGTGAGCGGGTGTGTTTGTTTGCCTTTATGTGCTTGTAGTTTGTAAGAACTCGAGGATTGTGCATAGTGATTTTTGTTTGTTTGTGTATGTGTGTATATCCAACAAAAAGAAAACAACCTTTCCTCGGCATACATTGAACTCTCACTCAAATCCTTTCAAGCCGATAAAAAAGATAACTCGTTTCTAATACGTTTCACGGATTATTTACTACAATAATGTCAAACATATACAAATATGATTAACAACAAAAAATATGTGATAATTTGCATCCGGAAATGTACAGCAAAGAGAAAGATCATGTTGATGAAAGAATGGAGATGAGAGAAAGAAGGAACTGTGGAATGGAAGAGAGAGAATGAGGAAAGAAATAAAAACATATATCAAAAAAAAAAACACACACACAAAAACACGAACACACACACACACACACACACACACACACACACACACACACACACACACACACACACACACACACATCTCTATACAAACACACCCATACCCTCGCATACACACACACACACACACACACACACACACACACACACACACACACACACACACACACACACACACACACACACACACCACCACCACCACCACCACCACCACCACACCATACCACCCTACACACACTCTCTCTCTCTCTCTCTCTCTCTCTCTCTCTCTCTCTCTCTTTCTCTCATTCTTTCTCACTCCCTCATACACTTACACAAGAAGTTTTCACTCGAAAGAAGTCTTCTTTTTATATGCTCTTAACGTTTATTTGAGGAAATTACTCTATTTGAATATTAACTCTATCAAGTTGGCCTTATATCTGGTGTTCCATTTCACACAAATACAACAAAATTTTACAGATCAGACGAATTCTCACCCCTTGATCGAATGAGAAACGTGGTAGCTGCAAAGTGTATGTACTCTGAGTAAGCGCAGAGAAAATTCTGTTAAAATGGAGCCCAAAATAGCAAGAATGATAAACACTTTAAAAAAAATCCATTTATGGTTTCCACTTTTTGGGGGAAAAGGTACGTTAATCCACAGAATGTTGCTTCAGTTATAAACACTACGCTCTTACCATCGTATGAATGAAGTAGAGCTTGTTTGGGTATACATTACACTGATTTTTTTCCTTTTCTTTTTAATGACGAAGATCTAAATATTTTGACCACGTCAGTTAAAACACATTTAGCACAAACATATCCCAGCTATCTTACGATTTACGAGGATGGATCTTTTTTTTTAGATAATAGGCGCGGAGATTCCAGGTCTATTACTCATTCCCTAAAGTTAGTAAAATCCTATAAGGCTGGTGGAGATTTATCCATTTTCACGACAGAACTCGTTGCGATTGTTATGGCTTTGACATTTTTTGTTGATCTGTCACTGAATTTGCTCAGCGTTTTAGTATGTTGAGACTCTAAATCAGTTTTGCACTCTGTTTGATCAGTGTTTCATGAATTTAGTATCATTTTTGAAACAAGATATTCAATTAGTTGTATTTGAATGAAAAGAATCAAATTACTATTCTTTGAAAATACTTCAGTGGACGTAGGACGGTTATTGAGTTTGAATAGCAAGAGTTGGTTCCCATTGCTCGTTGAATCAGATTCAGATAGAGACAATGTCGACTCTGGTAACAGTTTTAAATATTTACATCCAGCTGGAGAGCTCTGAATTAGTTGTGATATGACCATCACAATCATCACAAAACACAGACATATCCTTCAACTATATCACTAGGCAAACACACCTTTCTCCCTCAAATACTCCAAATTGGAGGCTGCGAAAACACGGAGCACAGCCAATTCACAAACATAGCAGATTCTAGAAAGTTCGAACATCCTGACGTGGTGGTAGTAATAATAGTATAATAATAATAACAATAATAATGATGATGATGATGGTGATGATAATGATAGTAATAATGATAATAATAATAATAGTAACAGTAATAATAATAATAATAATGATAATAAAATACTACTAATGATAATAATAATAATAATAATGATGACAATATATGATGAAGATGATGATGATAACAATAATAGTAAAGATTGCTGGTGACAGGGCTGTGGCGGGCTGGGCCAGGCTGTGGCTGTGGACAGGGGAGAGGGAGGAGGGAGTTTGGGTCGGAATAAGCGGCGCGGGTGCAGTGTCACTAAGGAGGCACAGGAGATGGGATAGCAAATAGAAAAAATGTAATAATAATGTTGATGGTGGTGATGATGATGATGATAGTGATAAGAAT
Organism: Conus canariensis; assembly: GCA_033310375.1. NCBI lineage: Eukaryota > Metazoa > Mollusca > Gastropoda > Neogastropoda > Conidae > Conus > Conus canariensis. Next base: position 7,819 of record JAMYXO010003815.1, on the reverse strand, counting down.
CTCTCTCCTCTCTCTCTCTCTCTCTCTCTCTCTCTCTCTCTCTCTCTCTCTCTCTCTCTCTCTTTCTCCACGGAGATAAATGTCTTTATTATTATTTGCATCCACTTCTCTTGAGAAACACACATAGAAACAAGCAATCAAAATTATGTCATATCAACAGTTGCTTCACCCATTCGAGTCTGACTGATGCCGATATCATTCCCTCAGTTTTGTCTAGTCGACTCTGTGGCATGAGGCTATCTGCTATTGATCAAGGCAAGATCACCGATACTGTTCCCTCGATTTAAAGAACGCTACTGATCCTGAGAACAACAAAAAATAACTATAATAAATTGGACGAGTGTGTTCAAACCCTCCAGTCCTCTCCATCTGTCAATCATAGGTGGTGAACAGAAGTCACTGTGTTTATTTCAGTGGTATATATTTCTCCTAAAAGAACAGCAGGTTGCAGTGCGCTTTCACGCTCTGTTCTGAGACTTTTTAACCTGTAAATGATTTGGCAGTCCGCATGTCACATAACAATGTCATTTATAATCTGTTTGCTGGTGACTGCTCTCTTCACTGTAGTAATGAATTCTGTACAATCACTTTTCACAATAGAGCAGAAATGATACCTCAGAATGATGCAACAACTGCATGTCCCTTGATGCTTTTAGTTTACATAATCGTACACAAAGGCAAAAACACAACGAAAGCATCTAACTTTAAGTCTGCACAGTTTAACAAACGTGTTCTGGGCGAAATTGATTGTGAACTTTTAAAGTGGTAAAGGCACATCGATCAGGTTTGCAGAAATGAGTCTGCAGTTTGCTTTTGCAAAACAATTTTAGATAACATATTAACACAAATACCTGGAAGCTGTTGATGTTGTTTGAGAATGTACAGTATGAAGTGGAGCTAGTGATATTCATATAAAAATGTCTATTCTATGCATAGACAAAGAGCTAATGGATTCTTCTGGAGGACTCTTTATCAACAAAATTAACGTATTACCACTGCAAAACTAGCAGGTGTTTATGGTCAAAGAAAATACCGACTTGGTACAACTAATACTCACTAAAGGATTATCAGTCATTCTCTCTGTCTTTCTATGGAAGCCACTTTTTGACTCCTGAACTTTTTCATCTTTACACGTCTTTGACATCTCATGCTTTTAACATCGCTTCCGCATGGGCTCCAAGTCGTGTTGGCTTTTAAAAACAACATGCTGGTTGGTCATCTTGCTGAAATGTAATTGTTCAAATTATCTGTCCCTGAAACCCTTCTTTTTCACGTAAGCTTTTTCTTAATCAACACACACACACACACACACACACACACACACACACACACACACACACACACACACACTCGTACGCACGCGCGCACGCACGCACGCACACACACACACACACACACACACACACACACACACACACACACACACACACACAACACACACACACTACATACGCGCGGGCGCTCGAAAAGATAACTATATTCCTTCACAATGGAAAAGGGATGCCAGTCCCCATTAAAAAAATTCAAACATTATAATTGTACATGCCAGTTTTACACACACACACACACACACACACACACACACACACACACACACACACACACACACACACCACACCACACACACACACCACACACACACACACACACACACACACACCACGCACACACTCACGCACACACACGCACGCATGCACGCATGCACACACTCGTACAGAGAGAGGAGAGAGAGAGAGAGAGAGAGGGAGGGAGGGGGGGGATTACTGGTTTTCAGTTACATGTCGCAGTTTCAATTGTCTATGAGCATTTCAAACGACTTCATCTTGACTATGCATAGATCTTGCAAAATCAAATTTGTGTATAAGTAAGTAAGTCATGTCTTCATAAAGTAAATCAAACTAGAGTACTATTAAAGTAGGCTGACCACATACATGCCTACTCCCGAAGAGGTGGACAGGAAGGAAGAGGGGAAAGGAAGAGGGTAAAAGCATGTAGGGAGGGGAAGGACTGGGGGCAGGAACGAAATATTGTAAACAGGGGGGGGGGGGGGGGGGGAGGGGAGAGGTGGGGGGGGGAAGGGGGGGGGGAATTGGGTGCGTGCGCGCACACGTGCGCGCACACGTGGTGTGCGTGGTGTTTGGTGCGCGCGCGAGCGCACGCACACTCGCGTGTGAGGAAGAGGTTGGGGAGGTGTAATCTCAGGTAACACAACACCACAAAAAAGGAAGCGATGGGGATTGTAAATGTGATAGAAAGTGGGGGGGGGGGGGGTAGGGGGGAAGAGCAGCAAGAGACCACCAAAAGGTATGTGCGTAAAGGAATCATAATATAGGAGCTGGTAGGGAGGAAGATGGTCAAGAGCCTGGAGGGGAAGGTCTAAAAGAAGGCTTGAATGAAGGGTGTGGCAGTGAGGGTAGATAGTGAAGATAGGGAGGGGGTAGAGGCGAAGGGAGACGAAAGGTGGGGACACTGTTGGAGGGGGAGTTTGGGGAGAAGGGAGGGTATGAGGAAGAATCTAGGTGACCATGTTGAGATCCTCTGGGTAAACAGTACGTAATTTGTTGAACCAGAAAGATTCACGTCGAAGTCGGTAGTCACTGTCCTCTGAAAAAAACTTTTCTATAACTATGCATCTTAGATCATAAAGGGAGTGATTAGTCTGGTGGAAATTTCTGGTTACTGAAGTTCCAGTATTCTTTTTGATGTTCGATCTGTGTTGGTAAAAACGAGTTTTTAATGAGTTTTTCGTTTCCCAACATGCTGGCTGTGTGGACGTTTGCTGCAAAACCGTAAATAGATTATGCTGCAGGTTAAACAGT
>JAMYXO010003814.1:0-7500 GCA_033310375.1 Conus canariensis | reverse complement strand
AGAACTAAACATCTGTGCACCACCAGAACTGTGGTCAATAAAAAATGAAATTTTCAGAAATTAATATAGAACTAGGGTAGGTAGCCCTAACAACCGGACAGTTGCTAAGGGCGTAATTCCCGGACGAGCTACAGTATTCTCTGTCTTGTCCGGGAATTATGCCCCTAGCAACTGTCCGGGTGTTAGGGCCACCTACCCTCCACATCTGTGCACCACCAGAACTGCGGTCAGTAAACCGATGAAATTGTCAGAAATTTATATAGAACAACACAATCATCTCAGCTTGCACCGCCAAAACTGCGGCCAGTAACAAAATGAAATGTTTAGAAATAAATTTAGTACTACACATCTCGTGTATACCGCCAGAAATATCAACATAGTACACTACTCTACACCGCTTCAAGTGTTTCTCAGTATGACTTAGAAAAAAGATTACTTCCACACTTGATGTTTCCCTCATGATCTGTCAGGTTGTGAGCGAGACGTCAAGATATGTGGACGTGTGGATATTCTTCTTCTTCTGCGTTCGATTGAAGCTGGATGCATCAGACTTGTAACCCGGCTGCCACGATGAAGCCCGCGGTCTTCTCCAGGTCAGAACGGGCTCCCCAAAGCTGCGCCTGTAACTCCGCTCCCCCCGGCCAGGTTTTGTGTCGTAGAGCTGCGTGAGTAGGACAGCGCAGGAGGACATGTTCAGGGGTCTGGGGTCCAGTGCCGCATGGACACTGGTCAGTGTAGGTGATCTTCAGGTGGTTAAGGTGGCTCAGCAGTCTGCAGTGGCCGGTCCTCAGTCTGAAGAGGATTGTCTGCTGGTGCCTTTGGAGCTGGTGGATCGGGTCAGCACCACTCTCTGCACCCAGCCTTCTCTTCCAATGGGACTGAAACTGGTTGTGGATGATGGTCTTGGCCTCCCTGTAGGTCACGGGGTGGCTGAACTGCTCCATTTTGCTGCCTGCTTTGGAGAGAGCATCAGCTTTTTCGTTGCCCATGATCCCACAATGAGACGGAATCCACTGAAGCGTAATGACAGACTGTTTTGAGAGTTCATGGAGGGCAGCCTTGATGTCTTGCGTATGTTGTTCATTTCTTGTGTTCTGAAGTCCCTGCAGCAGAGATCGGCAGTCTGTGAAGAAGACAACCTTCTGTGATGGGCTGGCCGGTTCCAGAAAGATCCTCACTGCGTGGAGCAGTGCTATTGCCTCCGCTCTGTAGTTGGAGGAGATCTTTCCAGTAGGGAAGGCCTTGTGTGTCAATCTTCCATTGGTGTGTCTGATGAAGAACCCTGCTCCTCCATTCTTGACTGCTCCTTCTGAGGATCCATCTGTGAAGACGTGGGTCCACTCACTGGGGTTGTATTGGTTGGCGATCATCTCCTGTGCTAGAGCTTTCATTACTTGAGGGGCTTGACGGTCCATTCTTTTAATGCCAGGAACTTCGGTGATGATTGCGACATCTTCCAGGTGATTGTCTGGTTCCTCAAAATTTGGAAGCATCTCCATTTCGGCTGGTGAAACAGGCAGCAGGTCTTCATTGCTGCGATGCAGGCTCTTAGACAGGTGGTTGAAACTTGTTCTCTTTAGCCTGTTTTTGGTGGGGTTCTGCATCTCGGTGTGCATGGGGTGGGTAGGCATACGCAGTAACTTTTCACTGTGGATGAAAACCTTCTCCTCGCGTCTGTCTTCGAGGGAATGTAGACTAGTAAGCTTCTCCATGGCTTGGATTGGGGTAGTCTTCATCCCACCAGTGATCAGTCGCAATCCTGCATTCTGCACTTTGTTCAGGTGACTGGTGTTGGTCTTGGATGCAGTGGCCCATGCAGAACTGCCATACTCCAGGGTTGGTCTGACGGTACCCACATACACCTTCTGCAGGATGCTGCTGTTTGCGCCCCAGGATGTACCGGCCAGCTTCTTCATGATGGCGAGCTTCCTGACTGCTTCGTTTTCAATGTTCTTGAGGTGCGGATTCCAAGTAAGCCGCTTGTCCAGCTTGATGCCTAGGTATGTTGGGTTGTCTTCTTGTTTTAGCTCTCTTTCATTTATTTTCAGGCTGATGGTTTCTCGCAGTGGCGACAGCGAGAAAACTGTGGCCACTGTCTTGGTGGCATTGACTTCTACGCCCCAGTCAGAGGCCCATCTTCCGACGTGTTCCAGTGCTTCCTGCATCCTGTAGCTGGCTGTGGATATAATTTCGTTTCTAAATCCACACTTGACGTCTCACTTACATCCTGAGAGAGCATTTAGCCAACAGTTAAACTATGTGTTGTGAAAGCAACAGAGGAATGGTACTGTGGTCTCTCAGATCAGACTCGGTCATGGAGAAGATTGTCATAGAAGCCATGGTACTCCATGGGCATCACAGTCTTCAGCTGCTGGAGGTGGTCCCACTTTGACTTCTTGATTGATCTCGGCTGTCTGTATAGCTGTGTGATTTGCACTGCTGCCCCTCTGTTGGACCTGCGGGGAAGTGGAGCCCAGTCGTCTGTGTGATCAAGCTTGTAGCTGATCACTCCATCTGGTGAGTATTTCAGTGCCCTGATGTCGACCACCTGAGGATCACCTGCACAGTTTCCAGGCCGAATGCTTCTGTAGTAGGAAATGTTTGAAAAGTCCTTGAAGAAGTTAAAGTCCACGTTCTTCACAATGTAAGGATGAGGCTTGCTCCTGGCAGAAGTGAAGACCTCTGAATACTCAGGTGGCCAGTAGATCTGGCGATGACGTAGTCGGCGTTCAATGGTGGAGTGTACCGAATCAACCTCCATCCAGGTGTGCCCTTTTTCCAGGTACTTTTGTATGATAATTGTCTTGTTTTCCACTGCAATGTGCAGGAGACAGTTTGACAGAATTGTATTTCTATTTTGATAGCAACACCCATCCGAGTAGATGATAATGGTACTGAGTGTGTGACTGGCGAGCGAGCCCTGAATGTAGTCCATGATGCAGGAGGCAAAAGTATTGCTTGTGACGTCACCATTGCATTCATGCCAAAAGTAACACACACACCTACGTGACGTAAGTTCATAGAGGGTAAAATTATGGCAGCAAAGTTTGGTTTTAAAGTATGAGGCATTGGCAAACAGCCTAGGAGCCAAAAGCACTGCCTGCAAATCCATGGTAAGAACAAGGACACTGCTGTCATCTTGTGCCATTCTCTTGTCTTTTTTCTTTTCATTTTGAGCCTCCTCTTTTTGCCTGATGTGACAATCAAACTGTTCTGCTGAGTACTGTCCTAAGATGTAGGACGTACAAATGTTACATTGGTCCTTCCTGGGTTTAAATATAGCAATGTTCATTTGTTTTGATACCCGGATGAGCACCTGTCTCGATGCCCGTTTGACACCTTTGCTGTCACAGTAAGCCTGGAAAAGCTTAACTAGCTGACTCTTGGACTGTACAGTTGTTTCCAGATAAAGTTTGTTCGAGTCTCTGCGACAGTAGTGTGACGGCAACTTTGGGAGCGATTCCAGAAAAGAACGTGCCAGTTCACTCTTTGGATCATCAGCTGCCTTGGGAGGGGTGTGATGTGAACTCTCCTGCATACCATGTGAAGACGATCCACTCATGGCCCAGTTCCGGACACTCCATTCTTTAACACATAAAGTGTTCATAAACATTGTCTTACACACCTGAACCCTTTCATCTCTGATGCGTAAGTGATACTGAAATGTACCCTGTCTACGACTGTGCCCATACTTTTTTCCTCTTTCTGTAGGTTTGTAGTCCACAAGGGAAGCAACGTAGGTCTTCCTCTGATTCCAGTCAAGCTTGGTCCAGAATGAGTCAAACATGCTTTTTCTGTCATCCTCAGAAATATCATTACACCTTCTGGCCCTGGACTTGCTGCAGTAGGGAGATGTGCATTTTGGCCCCATCTGTCTAGCCCCTTTTTCTTTTGTTGTGACTTTACCATCTGGGCCTTTCACGCGACTAAGGTAGGCTTCTCCTTTCATGCGGAGATTCCTGTTTGCCCTGCGTGACCAGCTGTCTTTATTTGCCATTCCACTTCTAGCACGTTTACGTTTTGCACTGGTGCTGTCCCTGTGGGCAGCAGGTGGAGGATGCATGTCTCCATTACTGAGCCCTGTTCACTGTCTGTGCCTGAAGACCAGTAGGATTCAGTAGTTTCCGAGTCACTTCCCGGGTGGTATGAATCCTCGCTGTCGAGAGCTTCTTCTGATGCATGAGATCCATATTCTGCATTAATAGCACCTTCTGATGCATCAGGTCCATATTCTGCATTAATGACAGCATTGGAGAGGGTAGTATAAATACCAGTACTTGTGCTAGGTAAGCAGTCTTGATGAATGTCTGTTTGACTGACGGTGTGAATACTGTCATTACTTAAGTCAGTGTCTGGTAATTGCCTGACATCACCAGATTTGGGCAGCTAGCATCATAAGCATCAGCATCAGATGTTGTATTAGGTAAGCACTCTGGTTCCATGTGTCTATCAAATGTCTCGTCACACGAAAGCTGCCTGGAAGACGCATCACATTCTGTCACCTGCCTCCTTGAAGAATGTACCGGTAAGTCGTCTTTTGTTTCTTACAGTCTGAAAATGAAAGGAAAAAATAATTCACTGTTCGTTTTTACACGAATTACAGCCAGCATACTATACGTCCTTTGAACCATGACATTACTCAGTATCACTGTCACCATACACTGCATAGATATCCTGAACAGAGAAGTCTATAGATGACCAGTGGAGTGGGTCAAGTTTTCTGGTGCACATTTCAAGGTAGTGTGCTGTGGTAAAGTTTTGCATATATCGCCAAGAAATCTTCTCCAGTGAGGACATCTTTGTATTTCTCATACAAGCCAACCCATAACTTGGTATTACGAACCCATCGAGGGGTAAATTTAAATGTTTTGAGAAGCTTGCATTCTGTCAAGACACGTTCTGCCTGGGCAGGGCTGAGCCATGTCATCTCTTCCATTGTTAGGATTTGTAAACTACTGATTAAAACCAACTCCGCAACAATTTCTTCTGGTTTATCTTCCAGCAATGAGCTAGCGCCCAGTTCCAGCGTGTGCAAGTGTGCACCACAGCTGGAAAGGGCGTGCAGATCATTTAGAGTAAACTCACGCAGATGAAGACATTTGATGTGACTTTTTCCATCAACTTCTCGCTGCATCAGCCATTTGGGATAGACCTGTCGCATTTCGGTCTGAAAACCAATCCAGAAAATCTGTGCAGTGTCTTACACACACACACACACACACACACACACACACCACACACACACACACACACACACACACACACTGTAAACACACACACACACACACACACACACACACACACACACACACACACACACACACACACACACACACACCGAAACAACGCACGCACGCACGCACACACACACATGCACAACATTATGAGACACCGAGAGAGAGAGAGAGAGAGAGAGAGAGAGAGAGAGAGAGAGAGAGAGAGAGAGAGAGAGAGAGAGTAATACTATAAAAGGCATAGACAGAAAGGTGACAGTTCGGATTGGGTGCAGATTCACCCTTTCCTCTGTTTCACCGATGGTTGTGCTTTTCTGACCAAGTCATGTTGGTTTTATGCAAGTTACTGAGCTACTTTCCTCACTGGAAAGAAACAAAAGGCTATACAAGCTCCGGAAAAAAGTTCAAACTTACCAAACGTTGAGTTGACAGAGCAGCCACTTTTCAGTCTTTCGATCTCGCGGAAACATCGGAAGTGACGTGATCACGGTCACTTTTCCCTCCAAATTGTCGTTGCAATAACTCGTACAAACACATACGAGGTTTTTCCTGGACTAAAGTTTTTGTAAAAGAACTCGTATGTTATCTTACGAGGTTTCGTCCAGAAAAGTTTGGTCCCCGAAAAACCTCGTAACATCAGTTAGGAGTTTTTTTTTTAACACGACTTAACAGTTACTCAGATACGTGGTTTTGACACACATCAATGTAGTGCATTTATGAAGCTGGAGTAGATTCGAGCTTTTAAACATAAATGGATACAAAATCAAGGGATGCAATGGCGGGAAAATCCCAAAATCGAAAAAATGTCAGATACAAGGTCTGGCAGGGACACCGACGAGTCATGTATGTAAACGTCGATCTCTCTCTCTCCTCTCTCTCTCTCTCTGTCTCTGTCTCTGTCTCTGTCTGTCTGTCTGTCTGTCTGTCTGGGCTGTCTGTCTGTCTGTCTCTCTCTCTCTCTCTCTCTCTCTCTCTCTCTGTCCGTTTCTGTCTCTGTCTGTCTGTCTCTCTCTGTCTATTCTCCACTAGACTAACAAATGCAAAGTGTGTTTATCTCTCTTTGAAATTCGAAATTAAATCTGGTGGAACATCTCTGAGCCTTCATGGAGTCTACCGTAAAGTGCCACAGTGAATGCCATGTTGCTCCCAGCATTTCATTAAGTACGTGTTTCATAGTTTGTGACCCGTTGCACAAAAGGCGCCGAGGAGGCTGCTCGACCTGAAAAAGATCCGATCGTGTGATAAGGAAGTGACACGCGTGTAATCGGCACAGAAATGTTTCTTTTCAAAGGCCACTGAGGCAGTTTTTTTTTCAGATTTGAACGGACATGACAAGGTTAAATATCCGTTTGAGCGTTCCATCCTTTTTGCTGCAGAGAGAGAGAGAGAGAGAGAGAGAGAGAGAGAGAGAGAGAGAGAGAGAGAGAGAGACAGCGAGAGAGAGAGAGAGACAGCGAGAGAGAGAAGGGGAGACAGAGACAGAGAGGGAGAGACAGACAGACAGATAGACAGGCAGACAGATATGGGCCGGAATAGAACGTGGGGTTGAAGGTTGAAGGTTCGAATCATCGCCAGGCCGTTTTGGTGCAGGGAGATAATCCCCTTGGAATTAACATCGGTTCTGACTCAATTTCCAGTACATTCTCCGAATGAGACTATACACTGAGGTTCCGTGAGCGTGAACGCACGCATAACGTCTCGCACAACATGAAACTACATCACCAACTTTCGGAAAAAAAGGCCAGTTCGGGCGTTACTCATTGCGTGAAAAATGGGAAGAATAAAGGAAGAAAAATGAATGAGTGATACTGATTGAATTACTCGGTAAACGACTGAATGTCGCGCCAGCAGGCAGCTCTTTAGTCGGCTCCACTACGGTAGGCAGCCCGTTGAGTACACGAGAGCGTGGATCCGTTTCAGTTTCAGTTTCATCACAAAGGGGTCACTGCCTGCGGACTAGTCCATGTACGCTACACCACATCCGCTGAGTTTCGAGACCACATTGCCCATGATTCAAAGCCGATGGATAAATGAATAATGACAAAGATGAGATAATTCGGATGAGCATGGATCATTAAGAACTTAGAGCTTGGTCTTTGACCAAGGACAGACGCTGTACAAGTACTCTTAATGATAATGATAATAATAATAATAATAATGATAAATATAATATAATAAGAAATATAATGATAAGAATGAGGATAATCATAGTAGTAATAATTTTCTAAAACCAGGAAGTTTAAACCAACGTGTAATAAATTCCAGA
>JAMYXO010003813.1:0-15000 GCA_033310375.1 Conus canariensis | reverse complement strand
GTTTTTTAACCTCCCCCCAAAGGGCCCAAAATCAAAGGGTAAAATCCGGGGTCACATTTTTTTTTTTAGTGCCCACACGGTAGGGCCCCAAATGAAAACCCCCGTCGTGGTGATCCAAAAATCATTTTCCCTGGGGAAAAGTTTTCCCTCTTTCATCATAAGGTGGTGTTTATTGACGGGCAAAAAGGCCTTTATGCGCCCCGGCCAGTAATGCAGGGTTTCAGTGCGGGACGCTCTCTCCTCTTCTCTTCTCTCTCTCTCTCTCTTTTTTTTCTCTTTTCTTTTTTCTCTCCTTTTCTCTTTTCCCCCCCTTCCTCTCTCTCTCCTCTCTCTTGGGTTAAATTCAAAACAGGGCCCCCCCGTGTAGGTTTAGTACAAAAAGTGGAAAAAACCTCAGTTGGACTTTTTTCGTACTGAGTTTCCATTCAGGCGCGCAGTGCTCCCATTGCGTATGTTTTACAAACAGGGCCCGTGTTCGCCCCAGCTTTAAAACCCAAATTTAAACCCCGGACCCCGTCAACGGCACTTAGCATGCAATAAAATAATCCCGAAAAAACCCCCCCCGGAAAAGTTTTTTAAAAAAGTAGTAAAAAGGGGATTTGAATACCTCCATCAATTACGGAAGTCCTTGTCTTTTGGGTTTTAAAGGATTTTTTTTAAATTTCCCCCAAAAAAAGAAAAAAAGTCATATTTAAAAAAAAATCTAAACCCTTCTGTAATAGGGTAGCAAAGGGTTTTTCATAAGAGGGAATCCCCTGGTTTATAGTGTTTCCACCCCCGGAAAGGTTTAGTTTTTTTCGTAAACGCCCGTTTGTTTCGTTTCCCTTCGGGTTTTTTAAACGTTCATTTTTCTTTCCCGAAGTGAAAACGAACCCAAAAAGTCTGCACCAAAGGGAAAACAAAGCCAAAGTTGCCGTGGTTTTTTTTTAAAAAACTATTCCCCAACGAGGGTTTCTTCCCCTAAAAACCGAAAATGCTGGCCTGTAACTCAAGGAAGATTATCGGGAAAAAAAAAGGATTTAAAAATCCCTTTTTGTCCCAAATCACTTCACACGTCTTTCCCTTTAAATTTCCCGCAGTTTCCCTTCCCAAAGAACCCACGGGGAAAAATCCTTTAAAGTTTTTGACAAAAAGCGCGGGAAAGTTTCATTGAAAACAGGGAAATTCCCAATTTTCGTAAAAATTTTTCGGGGGAAAAAAAAAAAAACCCGGTGATTTCCCCCTCTTTAGAACGTGACTTTTTTTTCCCCGGGAAACCACAGAAAGATTCTTCCGCCCCCTTCAAAACAGCAATGGGAAAAAAACCGGGGGATTCGGTCTGGAGTCTGAAAAAACCCCCCGGGGCCAAACCCTTTTTCCCAGTTTAGGGCCAGGTGGTGTGTAAAGACCCCCCCCCTGTCGTTGTTTGGGATTTAAAAATTCCTTGGTTCTTTGTGCTAAAATTCCCCGTCCCTTCCCTTGCCCCCTTTGTATTGTCACCATCCCGAAAAACCCAAAAACCCAGGGTACGCGCACTCACGCTCCCCCGCGAGCCGGGGCGGCGCGTGCGCGCGCCACAAAAACCCACCCCCCACACACAACCAACACCAAAACCCACCCAAAAAGAAAAAACCCCCAAAAACACACACACGGGGGCCCCCAAACACACCCCAAAACACAACACACAAAACCCCCCAAACCCCCCCCCGGCGCGCCCCGGCGCGCGCCCCCACACAAACACACACAACCCCCAAAACACAAAAACCACAAAACCACAACACCACATACCCCCACACAGCAGCATCCCAGTCCCACACATTCGCCCCCCCTTTGCAGGCAGTGCGGAGCCCAGGGGGGGGGTTTCCCCTTTGGACTGGAAAAAGCTTGGCGTTTCCCGGGCCCACCGTCCCCGTTGTTGGGGGGCTAGCGGAGGTTGAAAATTCCGGGCCCCACCCGCGGTGAGATCTATCCCCAGAGCTCGCGGGTTTGGGGGGGGTTTGGGGCCCTTGCCGCTTTAAATTTCAAAACGTTCCCAAACCACCTAAAAAAACAGAAATTAAATTGTCAAAAAAAAATCGTGGAAAACGTCCCATCCCAATGCCATAAAAAATGGGAACGGGGTTTTTGGGGTTTTCCCTTTTTTTTTTGAAATTTTAAAAGGAAAAAATACGGAGAAAAACCCGAAAGGCTTGCAACCAAACGTTGAAATTTTTAAGCGCGGGGCCGTAATTTTTTTTAAACCCAACCCCGTACCGGGGAAATTTAAGTTTGTAATCATCTTGTGTACTTGCACAAATCAAAATGTTTTCCTGTTTGGGCCAGTGCGAAAAAAGTCCAAAAAACTTGTGACAAACCCTTTAATTATACTCTTTCGTCCGCCCGGGGCCTTTTCCCGCTTTCCCTTTTGCTTAGGATTTTACATATTGATCACGTTTTCTTTGCAAAAGGCCCCCACTTTTCAAAAAAAAGGTTCTTTTTTGGCCCCTTTGATCCCTGCCCCCTCTGAGGAAAGTGCTCAAAGAGGGGGGGTTTTTTTTCCAAAAAAAAGGGTGAAAAAGGTTTCCCTCAAATTCGAAAAATTTTTCCCCAAAATTTTTCATCGGTTGCTTTTGCAGTTTTCTTCAAAAAAAAAAGGAAGTAACAAAAAAAAAGTAAAACAAAAATTACTTACTTAAAGTCCCGAAAACCAAGCTTAAAAACAAAATTTTTTAAAAAAGATAAAATTCGCGTTTTCAAACACAAAAATTGTGAGGAATTTGAAAATTTCCCCCCCTGCCCGCTTCGCCCGCCCCCTTCCCCCTTTCCTTTTCGAAAATCCCCCTGCCAAACAAAAAATTTTTTCCTTTATTTATTTTTACCCTTTTTATGTAAAAAAAAAATGTTTTTTCTTTTTTTCTCCCTACGAAGTTTTTTTCCGGAAAATGTAGCCTCATTTTTATGCCTTATTTCTTTCTGAAATCAATTCTTTATTCATCGATAATAATACATTTCTTTAAAAACCCTGAAAATGGGGCCTTCTAATCAATAATGTGCTGTTCATCTTCATTTCCACTTTCCCTTACCCGTTGACATCTCCCTTCCCACAAAAAAACACCCCGCGTGAATTTCATCAATGAAAAACGGGAACAAAGGTAGTTAAAAATTGCTCTTGTTTCAACCCCAAAAAAGCAAAAAACGACGTGAACCCCCAAAAAAAATTTGTTTGGCCCACTTTTTGTCACGCTCCCCTTTGTTTCCCCAAAAAACACACACCCGATGTTTCAGCCCCCATCCCAAAACACTGATCGAAAAAGGGGGAAAAGGGTTTTGTTGCCCGTCTAAAAACTATCCCCCAACTTTTCCCCACATTGGGGCCCACATGGGATTCAGCCCCTAAATTGTTTGTTGTTTAAAGCCCAAAAATTTCCCCGAGTTTTGTCGTGATTCGTGCCTTTCCCTTGCCCCTTCATTTGATCACTTCATGTGTGGCGAAATCACAAGCGTCCCCTGCCCCGCGCGCGCAAAACACACCAACACCCACCAACCACCCCGCGCCTCCCCAAAACCCACACAAACCCCCCAAAAGGGGAAAAGCAAGCCGCAACACCCCACCACCCCACCCAAAAACCCACCAAACCCAAAACCCCAAAACCACACAAACCACCCACCCCCCCTCCCCAAACAAAACCCCCCCCCAAACAATCTTTAAACAAATACCCCCCCCTTCACCCCGCACCACCCGGAAAACACAAAACAAACCACACCCCAACCCACACCACCACACAACACACAACACACCACCCCGAAAACCACCCCGCCCCCCCCGCGCCCGGGGCAGCCGCACGCAGACCAACAAAACCCCCCAAAAAAATTACCCCAGTCCCTAATCACAAAGATGTAGCCCCACACTTTACCACCCTCCAAACAAGCCAGCTTTGGCATTTTCCCCGGGGACATCGTCATCCCCCCTGTTGGGGGTTTAGCGGCTGGGGGGAAACAGGGGACCCCGCAGGGGATTTACCCGGGGCCTTCGCTGTGGTAGTAAGGAGGCCTTTTTGCGTTAAAAATTTAAAAAACGATTGTTTTATGCAAAACCCACCTTTTAAATTGAAAAGGGGAAACGTGTAAACAGTATTGGGGTTAAAAAAAAAACCAAACAAACAGGAAAAGGACAGGGAATCCCCCTAGGGCCCTCCCGGAGTCTTGAAGCCTTTGGGGCCCCACAAAAGGGACCTAACCAGCTCTTCCCCCTTTTTGATTTCAGCGCCTTGGGCATTTGGAGTGGGGGTAGTATGCCCTTTGCCCTCTTTTTCTGTTTCCCTTGCTTCTGCCCCTCAAAAGTTCCTTCCCAGGGGGTTTTTGGGAAACCCCTTTTGGGCCTTGATACTGTGATGATTCGTTTTAGAAAACCCAGAAAAACCCGGCCCAACTTTTGGCTCAAATCTGTTTTGAAAGTTGAACCCCCCTTGGTGGGAGGGTTTTCGGGCCATTTAGGGGGGGAAATTTGAACATTTCCCCACCCTTGATGGGGAAGGGGGAAAAAAAACAGTAAAAACCGAAAAAAAAAAAAAGTGGAGACTGCAGTTCGAAGGGCTGACCCTTTGGTTTCCAGAGCCCTGGGGTTGTTCTGTCAGTTGGGACGCTTTTGGGGTTAGTTGCAAGGCCCCTTTTTCCCCCCCAGCAGTAAACACTATGCTTTTTTAATTTTGGCCCAGGGACAGGGGGATTTTTTCAAGATAATCAAAAACAACCCCCAAAAAGACAGTTTCTTTCAATATCCGGAAAACGGTTCCTTTTAGGGGGTTTTTGGCCCTAACATCTTTACCCCATCATCCCCTATTACCCCCGGGGGGGACGGGGCCCCAAACCCAAGGGACTCCGGGGCATCTTTTTGGGGTTCTTTTCTAAAGCGGTTTCCCAAGTCCCCCTGTTCAGGTCTGTTCCCGGGGCCCTGGCCGGTTTTCCCTTGGGGCCGACCCTTTTTCTTTTTCCCTTGGGGGGGTTCCATTTTAGGGTTGTCTGGGGGATGTTGTAGGTGGTATGGTCCCCCCTTTTTTTTTTTCGATTTACGAGTTGATCTCCGACTTCTGTAGCACCCAAAAGGAAATTATTCGGGTTTGGTTTCCCGGGTCTCTAAACCTCAGGGAAAACCAAAATTTAACCTCGCCCCAAAAGGGATTCAAGGGAAATTTCGTTGAAAAAACCCGCACGCGGAAAAAGTTTTATAAACCCCTTTGCGAACGTTTAATTTTTGAGATTTTTGATGAAATCTTTTCAAAATAAAACCCGGAAAAAAAAAATTAAATAAAAGAATGTATTAAAAATTTTTCGAAAGCCGCTGTACCCCCGTTTTTAAACAAGGGGTTTTTGGGTTTCAGAGGAAAAACAAGGGTTTCCTTATTTTGCCCGTGAACGGTCTGATATTTGGGGAAAATCCCTTTGTCTTGCTCCCCCCCCCCTTTTCCCCCCCCCCCTCCCTCCCCCTTTGCCCTCCCCGTTTAAAAAAATCTTTGTTTACTCATTACCTCATGCCAGGGGCCCTGGTTTGTTTGCTTTTTACCCCCCCCCCCCCCCCCCCCCTTTAATTATTTTTTTAAATTTAAAAACCATGGTGTTTAAAAAATTTTGCCCCTATTCTTTTTTTCCCTGAAACTTTACGTTAATAAAAAAGTTGGTGGCCCCCTAAAAACAGAAAATGGCGACTGCGCTTCGACAAAAAGGAAAACGGTTTTTTTTCCCCTTTGTTGCCTCACTTCTTTTCCATTTTGTCTCGCATCCCCCTTACAAAAAAACCAAAAAAAACAAAAAAAAACCCAAAAAAAAAAATTAAAAAAAAAAAAAAAAGGATGCATTTATATAATTTGGGAGCAGCAAAAGGGAATTGAAGTAGAGGGGCCTTTTTTTCTCAAGGAAAAAGGCTTTTTTTTGAAGGTTCCGGAAAAAAAAAAAAAAAAAAAAAAAAAGGAGAAAAAAAAACCCCGTTCCCAAACCACCCCTATTTCATCAGGGAAACTTTTTTTCTCCCTAAACACTCCCCAAAAGATACATTTTCCCTTGCAGCAAAAACCGCGACAAAGGCCCGGAAAGGGTTTTGTTGTCTTTTCTAAACCCATCAGCGCCTACCCCGATAGGGCAGGGCGGGGGTGTCAAGCCCGGCCCCTGTCGGGTTGGGTTTAAATCCAAATCCACCAGCCCTTTGATGTGATTTGTCCCTTGCGGGCCCAAACCTTTTCATTAAATTCCCTCATGCCACACGCCCGCGCCCGCGCGTCGTGCGGGGCCCCGGGGGCCCCGGGCGCCCCAAACCCCAAAACACCCCAACCCCCACAACACACCAAGGAAGCCGCACGCACGCACGCGCGCAAGCAAAATCCAAAAGCATGCGCCCCGCGCGCACACCCACTAAAACCCCAAATAGCACCCCGCGTTGCGCGCTCACGCAAAAAACACAGCGTGGCCCCGGGGCAAACCAAAATCAGCACCTTAAAACACCCCCGCGCCGCCCGTTTGCACCCCCTCCCCCCCCCCCCACTACACTTTACACACGCACACACACACAAAACCCCCCGCACACACACACACACCCCAACACACACACACCCCCCCGGGCACCACACCACAAACAAAACAAAAAAAAAGGCCCGGCAAACACCCCTGCCCCCATGCCGGGCCCACCCCGAAAACAGTAGCACTGCTAACCCCCAATAAAATTCCCCCCCACTCTTTTTCGGCAGGCACTTTGCCGGGCTGGAAGCCGGGAGCTGCAGCCCACCAAGGACTTGGAAAACCACTTGGCAGTTAGGCACCCCGAACCCGCCTTTTGGGCGGCTAGGGGCGGGGTTTTTTTCTACGGACGCTCGCGGGAAAGTTCCCCCAAGAGCACGCCCCCAGCAGCTGGCCGTTTTTATTTTCTTCAATCCCTTCAAACCGCCCACTTTCCCCAAAAAAAAAATAGAAAGTTTTTTAAAAAAAAACCGGGAAAACCGTAGGGTTGACAAGATTCCCAAAACGGAAAAAGTAAATTAAATTTTCAAAAAAAACCCCCAAAAAAAAAGGAAAAAAAAAATGTATGAGCCCTATTAAAAAAAAAATTTTAAAAGGGTAAGTCCCCCGAGAACGGGGGCCCAAAAATTTAAAAGAAAAAAACACGACGCGTTTGCCCTTTTTTGGGATTTTTTGGGAAGTTTAAAAAATGTTCAGGACAATAAAAAAAAGTTTTGTTCGTCTTTGCCTGAAGGAGTTTAAAGGGGTCAAAGGGCCCCGGTTGTGTTTTTTTCTTTAAAATTTTAATTTTTTGTCGCTGTTGTTTGGGAATACTAAAAAACCCTTTTTGAAATTTTTTTTAACTTTTTGGTCCCCTACCCCCTTTTTGAAACCCCCCTTGAGTGACGCAAAGAAAGGGGTCATGGTCAAAATTTATTAGGAAAAAACCCGGGTGAAGAAACGATGGTCGTGATGTTTAAGATGGAATTTTGCCCGGGGGCATTAACCCCTTTTTAAAAACAGAAAATTTGCCCGTTAAGTTTCCCCGAGGACTCGAAGCGGTGGGTAGGAGGCAGACTGGACATACAACTGATTGCTGAAAGTTCCCTAATGTAAAAAGGCCCTTGCCTTCAGAGCTTGTGATGGGCCGAGAGGGAGAGGGAAGGGGATGGGGGGATTAGAAAGAGAGCGGGGGGGGAGGAGGAGAGAGAAGGAGGGGGAGGAGAGAGGGGAGACCTTGCTGCAAATAAGACTTAGACCTCCAGCGGCACCGCCCCCGCAAAAACGAAAAACCAAAAAAACCTCCCCGTTCCTTGTCCCAGAGGAAAGGAAAGGGTTTTTTGGGTTTTCATTTTGCTTTGTCGAAATTTTTTTTTTGGGGTTATCCCGGGGGGGGAAAGGGGTTTTTTTATGGGTGGGAGAGGAGGGGGGGGAGAGAAGGGGAGAGAGAGTGGGGGGAGAGAGAGGGAGAGACGAGAGAGGGGGTTTAGAGAGAGGAGAGAGGGGGAGGGAGGTGGGGATGGGGGAAAGGCTGAAAGGGGGGAGAAAGAGAGAGGGGGCGAAGGGGGAGAGGGAGAGAGAGAGAGAGGAGAGAGAGAGAGGAGGGGTGAGGGGAGGTGGGGATGGAAAAGGGTGAAAAGGGGGGCGGGTTTTACGGGAAAAAAAAGGGAAAAAGAAGGGGGAGGGGGGAGAAGAAAGGGGAGAGAGGAGGGAGAGAGGGATTCACTTTTTATAAATTTCCCTTTTCTATTATCACCCCCTTTATCCCCTTCCCCACCCCTTTCCCCCCTTTTTTATTTTTTTCTTTTTCTTCCTTACCCATCATTTTTTTTCTTTTTCCCTTTTCCCCATCATAAATTTTTTGTAACAAAAACACACAAACCCCAAACCCCAAAACACCAACAAAAACAACCCTCTGTCTTTTTGAAAAGGTTTTCTGTTTTTGGTTGTTTCTTCTTCTTTCCTCCCTCTTTCTTTCCTTGTACTTTCCCCAAAAACCACCAAAAACCCCCAAAAACCAAAAACAAAACAAAAACACCCACACAACCTCTCTGTCTTATTTGTCTTTTGTCTTTCTTCTCTCTCTTTTTATCTCTTCTTTTTCTCTCTCTTTTTTCTTCCCTTCTCACCTCACCCCCCCTTCCAAAAAAACCCGGCAGTGAAATTTTGCCCCTTTCTGGAACAGGGGGGTTTTTAGGGGGGCCCAGGGAGGGGATCCAGACCCGTTATTGGTGCAAAAAGGCGATTAGGGGGGGTTTTTATTTTTTTTTTCTTTGTTTTTTTTTAGCATCGTCTTTAGCCCCCGTCCCTCGAAAAAACCCCTTCAGTGTAGTAGCCCGGGGTGGCTGTCAGGGGTGGAAGAACAATCCCCTTTGATAAAAAGAGTTAGTTAATATGGTATCGCCATTTTAAAGCTTGTTTTATTTCAGTAAATGTATGTTTGGGGGCCCAACAAAGAAAAAAAATTTTTTTTTTAAAGTTTTTCCTCCCCCGTTCGGCCCCGCTTGAGGGAGGGGTTTTAACCCTTTGTTAAAATTTATATACCCCTTCCCCTCCCCCTTTTCCTGCCCCTCTTTCCCCCCCCCCCCCAAAAAAAAAAAAAAATAAATGTAAAGCAAATTACATTAGTTAAACAAATGCATTGGTACAGGTGTTTTTTTTTTTTTTTTTTTTTGTAACAAAAATTTCCTTTTTTTTTAAAAATCGGTTTAAAAAGAAAAAAAAATTGGGCCCAAAAAGTTTCGTAGTCTAGTTTTGTTTTGTGTTTGTGTAAATTCGGGGATTTTATCCCATTAGGGGAAATTTTTTTAAAAAGTTTTGGGAACCCCCTGTTTTACTGACTAGAACTGTGTAAGAAAAAAAGGTATGAGTGCCCAGTTGTTGTCGTTGTCTTCTTTCCCCTCGTCTGTCTTGCTGTTGTTGTCTGTTGTTGTTTCTCTTCTTTTCTCTTCTTTCTCTCTTTCTCTCTGGGAAAAGGGGAAAAAACCCTCTTCTAATTGCCCCCAAAAAAATTTGATTGATAAATGGGACAGTAGTGAAAACGAGGGTTGCAATGGGATTTTGGGAAAAATTTTTTGGGAATTAGGTTATTTTTTTTGTTTGTGGGGGCTATTGTTTGTGAAAAAAATTTTTTTCCCCGGACTGGTGTAATTCTGTTTTTTTAACGTTTAGTGAGTGAGGCCCCTATGTAGGGCCCTTTTTAAAAAGATTTTCTCCCTCCCGTTTTTGTTGTATTATGTTTTTGCGAAATTAATCTTCCCTCCCCCCCCCTTTCTCTTTTCTCTCTTCCTTTTCTTTTTTTTCCCATTTTTCCCCTCTTTGTCTTGTTTGTCGTCGTTGTTTTGTCTCTGTTTCTCCCTCTTTTGTCTGCCCTTTTTGGGTCTGTTGTCTGTTCTCTTTTTTCTCTCTCTCTCTTTTTTCTTTCTTCTTTTTTTGGGAAAAGAAAACCCTCTTCAAATTTGAAAGGGAAATTGAATGAAAAAAAGCATTTGACTAAAAAGAACGTTTTCCCCCTTGAAATCTTTCGAAAAAAAAAAAAAAAATAAATGAAAAAAAATGAAAAAAAAAAAAGACGGTCTTTTTGGGTTTCCTGCCCCTTGCAGGGTAGGGGGTTTCCGATTGGGTTATGTCGTCACCGCACCCCCCCACGCGGGAGGGTCGATGCTTTTAAAGGGGAAATTTGTTTTTTTCGTGGGGTTTGTTTGAAAGATGGAGGTAAATTTGTGGAAACCTTTCCGGGGCCACTGTGAATTTCACCATGAAAGAACGGGGGGAACAGAGGAAAGTAGGGAGGGCGGAGTGGAGAGGGACAGGGGAGAGAGAGAGGGAAAAGGGGGGGGGGTGAAAAAAGAGAGAGATCCAGAAAAGCAGAAAGAAAAGAGGGGCAGGCAGGTAGAGAGAGAGCAAAAGAGGGAGGGGGGGACGGAAGGGAGAGGGGGGGGGACCGGGGGGGGAAGGAGAAGAAGAGAGAGGAGAGAGAAGAGAGACGGGAAAAGACAGACAGCCCGGGGCCCGGCTGACAGACGAAAAGGAGAGAAAGAGGGGACGGGGACAGCCAGGCCGAGGGGAAGAAAAAAAAGGAAAGGGGGGAAAAAGGGACAGAAAAAGAGACAGAGAGAGGGGAGAGGGGAGGGAGAGAGGAGGGGTGCCAGGGGGACAGAAGATCCCGGCAGGCCGGGAGGGAGTTTCCCCCATAAAGCTAACCGTTCCAAGCACTTTAAGTTACAGGAAACATTTTAAACCGTTAAGGAACCCCTTTAAACGTTCAGAAAACCCCTTAAAAACGTTCAAAGAAACTTTTTAAGTTATAGATAAAGCTTTAACGTTACGAAAAATTTTTTAACATTACAAAACCGAGAAAAAATTTTAAACTTTAAACAAAAAAACCCATTTAACGTTTAGATAAGTTTTTAATTTAAAAGGGAAAGCATTTTAAAGTTACAGGCAATCTTTAACTTTAAATTTAAAAAACTTTTTAATTTACAGGGGAAACCCCTTTAAAACGTTCAGAAAAAAACCCTTTACATGAAAAGAAAAACCTTTTAACTTTCCGAAAAATACTTAAATTTTTACGGGGGAAACATCAAGTCCAGAGAAACAGTATCAGTTTGATGGGGGGCGACATTCCAATCAGACCCAACATCACGAATTGGTCGGGTTTTTGGGGGGATTAAAAAGGGAAAAAATTGGGAAAAAGGGGAGGAAGGTGGGTGAAGGGAAAAGGGGAAAAAGGGGAGGTGGGGGGGGGGGGAGGTATGAAACCCGTGTGGGTTTTATGTACCAGAATGACAACCACAAAGACTTAAAAGGAAAGACTTAAAAAAAAACAAAAAAAATAGAAGGGGGGAATTGAACTTTTTACTATTAGGAGAGGGGGAGAGAGAGAGAGAGAGAAGGAAGGGGAAGAGAGGGGAGAGGGGAGAGAGAGAGAGAGAGAGAGGGGAGAAATTTGCATTCCCCCTCCTTACCCTTTTTCGCCCGCGAAGGGTTTCAAGTTCCCCGTTGAAAAGAACCCCCGTTGTCAGTTGTTGGTTGTCTGTTTGTTTGTTTTCTTCATCTTGAGAAATAAAAAATTTAATCTTTCTTCTTTTTTCTTTGCCCTAAATTGTCGTTCACTTCCCCAAAAGGAAAACCAAATAGGTCGAAACGGGGGTCGGGGTTTTGGGGCTCGTATTTTTTTTGGCCCAAAAGTCGGGCCGGGGTTTCTTCCCAAAATTCCCTTTCCAAATTCTTTAAATTTTCTGAGGGAAACCCCTGACACTGACCCTCAAAGGGCCCGGGCCCCGGTCTATTTGTGTCTTTCTGGCCACCCGGATCGTCCCGGCCCCGGGGGGGGTTTTCCCAATCCACCCTTTCCTTTCAACCAACGGCCGGCCCGGCGGCCGCGGGCTGCTGCTGCTGTGCTGCGGGGGGCCCCGAGGGCAGGGAGATGCGGGGTTTGTCTGCCCCCGAGCAAAAAAAAGGGGTTCTGGATCGATCGTTCTGGATCACGGAATCGGTGATCATTAGGGGCCCGTGGACAGTGAAAAGGCCCTTTTTTCCGGGCCAGGTCAAACCTTTTTTTCTATTTTAATTTTTTTTCTTTCTTTTTGTTGTTTTTTTTTAAAACGTTTGGGGCGGGGGGGCCTTGCGAGGGGTTTGGGGGCCTAAAAAATTGTGTGAGTGAGTGAGTGAAATGGTGGTGGGGGTGAGGTTGTGTGTGTGGGGTGTGGTGGGTGTGTGTGTGTGTGTCCCCCTTGGGGTTTTGGTGTGTTGTGGGTTTTGGGGGGGGTGTAGGGGGTTTGTGGTTTGTATGTGTGTTGTGTGTGTTTTTGGTGTGTGTGTGTGTTTGTGGGGGGGTGGGGTATTTTGATTTTTTGTTGAAGTTTTTAGTTGTTTTGTTTGTTTGTGTTGTGTGGTTGGGGCTTTCGTGAAAAAGGTTTTAAAAGGAAGACCCTTTTTCCAGAAACCCAACTCATGTGAAAAAATTTTTTGTGAAACCCTGCCAAAGTTTACTAGATTCAAAAAAAAACCAACGATGGGGTTTGGGGGCCCAAAGTGGGGGATATGGTAACCCCTTGGAGATGGATACTTTTGTTTTCCCCCGTACCCCTTGGGAAAGGGAAAGCGCCCCCAAAAGAAAAAAAAATGTTTGGAAAAACCCCTCAGTAAAAACATAGCATGGGGAAAAAAGGCTAAATTTGCTTTTCAAAAGAACATTTTTTAAAATTTGTGCAAAAATTTGAAAAAAAAAAATAAAAAACCCAAAAAGAAAAAACCTATGAAAAAAACCGCTAAATTTAGGTTTTAAATAATGAAAACAGTCTTGCAGAATTTGACAGCAGTCATAAAGTTTGGGCTTTTTCCCAAGTCAAACCCATTGTAAAAACCCCGAAGAACGGGAATTTTTTGGGGTTCACGCCCCGAAAAGGTAAATTTTCCTTTTGAGCAGATATAATTTGCCCCCCGGGTTTGGTAAAACCCCAATTTTATAGTGTTCCCTCGTGTGTTAAAATATGAAAAATTTTTCCCATTTTACATATGTTGTATGTATGTTTGTGTGTTGTGTATGTTTGATAAATGAAAGATAATTTTGATGGAAAGAAATGTATGATGATGTATGGTTGTTTGTTGTAGGCTGTTTGAAATGTATGTTTATGTATTATGTATGTTGATGATGTATGAATTTATTTTTTTTTTTCCTTAATTTATTATTTATTTTTTTAAACTTCCCTTTATTTGTTTATTTTTTTTATGGAAATATTTTTAAAATTTTTATTTTATGTTTTATGATGTGTTTTAATTTTGTTGGGGTTGTTGTTGTTGCCCCGTGAAAGTAGTAGGAGGGATTTTGAAAAAGGACTTAGGACAGTTTTTAGTTTTTAAAAATGACCTGTAAAAAGCCGGTTTACCCCCTTATATTATATCCCTTTAAATCTGCGGATTTTTTGGGGAGTAAAAGGGGGGTTTTAAAAAACCAAAAAATTAATAATAGATAATAAATAAAAGGGTTGGGGGGGGGGGAGGGGGGGTGTTTGCTTTGGCCAAAAATTAGTTTTTATGAGTGAAGGAGATGGAAAATGGGAAGGGTTGTGGAAAAAAAGGCAAAACGGGAGAGTGAAGACGCCGTTTGTTGAAAAACCCCAAAAATAAGGGGTGTTTCTCGCCCCTGTTTCCCTAGAACGATTCGAAGCTGATGTGTCCGTTACGGGTTGGGAAACGCTTTGGTGGCTGTTTTTGACCATTTAATATTTCATTAGAAAAACATTGAGGATGTTTCTTTGGGGATTTGTCTGATTGGTGTTGATTTGTGCTGGGCGAATGGGGCTTGAGGATTTCCGGAGGGGGGGGGTGGGCTTTGGAAATTGCCCCTCATGAAAAGGAAAGAGTTTTTTTTTAATTTATTTTAGTAATCAAAAAAATTATGAAATTTGGGAAATTAATCATTTTTTGTTTTTTTCGAAAATTCCACCATAAAGCTAGGAAATAAACGCCGACCGATTTAAAAACCTTGTGTTCTACCCAATGAAAAAAAAAGTACAAGAAAAGTGTTCGATAAAAATGCGCCCGTTTTTAAAATTTGGGTAATTTTCCCAACAAATTGAATCACTAAGTTTTGGGCCCAAAAAACCCCGGCTGCGCAGAGGATATGGACTTACCCCTTCCCCCCAGCCCGGGTTTTCCCAAATCAGAAACTAAAAGTGAATTAGAACCTTTTAATTGCCAAAAGGCAAGTTGTGTTAATTAACTCTTTGCCGAAAATGAAAAATTAGGGACATTTTTTGGGAATGGGGGGTTTATGTATTAAAATTCGTTTAAACTAAAAGTTTTAAATACAATGGCCAGTTAAATTTTAAAACAAAAACCGTTGTCTTTGAAATTCCTCCCCTGGATAATTGCCCAAAGGAAAATTCCATGTGTGAACTTACAAAATTTTGTTAGTTCCACAAAAATTTTTCTGTGTGGATAATCATTTAGTGTCCCCCAAAGCGTTTTTCTAGGGTTTAAATAACCCTGCTAAAACCCAAAACAAAAAACTTTGCTGTGTGTGTTTTTAAACTTTTACCAAGTTTTTGGGGGGGGGGGATGTTTTTCAATGGGGGTTTTTTTTCCTTTTTTAATTTGTAAAAAACCTTTACGGGATCATATGTGGAAACCTGCTATAGAAACCTTTAAATTTTCCAAAAAAGCCCATTTTTGGGGAAAAAATTACTCGGCCCAAAAAAGGAAAACCCCCCGTGTGTGAAATTGATCACTTAAAATTCCGTTGGCCCCCCTGTGTGTGAAATTTGGAAAAATTTCCAAAGGAAATTTTTTTCGGTTAAATAGTCAATTATTTGGCCAAACATAACTTGTTCACTATGTAGAAAACAATGTCCAACTAACATCATTTCCCTTTTTTTGTGAAGCAAAATTTCCCATTTAGTGTAAAAACAAAAGGGGTGATTAATGTTTTTAAATTTAAAAAGTTCTTTTAAAGTATTTGGAAAAAGTTTCCCATTTTTTTTCGGTTTCCCAAAAAGAAAATTTATTTAGGATAAAAACAAAAAAAAAACCCACAGTGGGGAAGGGAAAAACAAA
>JAMYXO010003812.1:0-17500 GCA_033310375.1 Conus canariensis | reverse complement strand
GACAAAACTGAGGGAATGATATCGGCATCAGTCAGACTCGAATGGGTGAAGCAACTGTTGAAATGACATATTTTTGATTGTTTGTTTCTATGTGTGTTTCTCAAGAGAAGTGGATGCAAATAATAATAAAGACATTTATCTCCGTGGAGAAAGAGAGAGAGAGAGAGAGAGAGAGGAGAGAGAGAGAGAGAGAGAGAGAAGAGAGAGCGAGAGAGATTCTTATCACTATCATCATCATCATCACCACCATTAACATTATTATTACATTTTTTCTGTTTGCTATCCCATCTCCTGTGCCTCCTTAGTGACACTGCACCCGCGCCGCTTATTCCGACCCAAACTCCCTCCTCCCTCTCCCCTGTCCACAGCCACAGCCTGGCCCAGCCCGCCACAGCCCTGTCACCAGCAATCTTTACTATTATTGTTATCATCATCATCTTCATCATATATTGTCATTATTATTATTATTTATTATCATCATCATCATTAGTAGTATTTTATTATTATCATTATTATTATTATTACTGTTACAATTATTATTATTATCATTATTACTATCATTATCATCACCATCATCATCATCATTATTTATTATTATTATTATTATTATACTATTATTACTACCACCACGTCATGATGTTCGAACTTTCTAGAATCTGCTATGTTTGTGAATTGGCTGTGCTCCGTGTTTTCGCAGCCTCCAATTTGGAGTATTTGAGGGAGAAAGGTGTGTTTGCCTAGTGATATAGTTGAAGGATATGTCTCTGTTTCGTGATGATTGTGATGGTCATATCACAACTAATTCAGAGCTCTCCAGCTGGATGTAAATATTTAAAACTGTTACCAGAGTCGACATTGTCTCTATCTGAATCTGATTCAACGAGCAATGGGAACCAACTCTTGCTATTCAACTCAATAACCGTCCTACGTCCACTGAAGTATTTTCAAAGAATAGTAATTTGATTCTTTTCATTCAAATACAACTAGTTGAATATCTTGTTTCTAAAATGATACTAAATTCATGAAACACTGATCAAACAGAGTGCAAAACTGATTTAGAGTCCCAACATACTAAAACGCTGAGCAAATTCAGTGACAGATCAACAAAAAATGTCAAAGCCATAACAATCGCAACGAGTTCTGTCGTGAAAATGGATAAATCTCCACCAGCCTTATAGGATTTTACTAACTTTAGGGAATGAGTAATAGACCTGGAATCTCCGCGCCTATTATCTAAAAAAGATCCATCCTCGTAAATCGTAAGATAGCTGGGATATGTTTGTGCTAAATGTGTTTTAACTGACGTGGTCAAAATATTTAGATCTTCGTCATTAAAAAGAAAAGGAAAAAAATCAGTGTAATGTATACCCAAACAAGCTCTACTTAATTCATACGATGGTAAGAGCGTAGTGTTTATAACTGAAGCAACATTCTGTGGATTAACGTACTTTTTCCCCCAAAAGTGGAAACCATAAATGGATTTTTTTAAAAAAGTGTTTATCATTCTTGCTATTTTGGGCTCCATTTTAACAGAATTTCTCTGTGCTTACTCTGAGTACATACACTTTGCAGCTACCACGTTTCTCATTCGATCAAGGGGTGAGAATTCGTCTGATCTGTAAAATGTTGTTGTATTTGTGTGAAATGGAACGCCAGATATAAGGCCAACTTGATAGAGTTAATATTCAAACACAGTAATTTCCTCAAATAAACGTTAAGAGCAAATACAAAGAAGACTTCTTTCGAGTGAAAACTTCTTGTGTAAGTGTATGAGGGAGTGAGAAAGAATGAGAGAGAGAGAGACAGAGAGAGAGAGAGAGAGTGAGTGTGGTGTGTGTGGTGGTGGTGGTGGTGGTGGTGGTGGTGGTGGTGGTGGTGGTGGTGTGTGTGTGTGTGTGTGTGTGTGTGTGTGTGTGTGTGTGTGTGTGTGTGTGTGTGTAAGTTTGTGTGTATGCGAGGGTATGGGTGTGTTTGTATAGAGATGTGTGTATTGATGTATGTGTGTGTGTATTCGCGCGCGCGCGTGCGCGTGTGTGTGTGTGTGTGTGTGTGTGTGTGTGTGTGTGTGTGTGTGTGTGTGTGTGTGTGTGTGTGTGTGTTCGTGTTTTTGTGTGTTAATCATGTTCCTTTTCTTTGAATGAAAAATGTTAACATTCTGTGTGTGTGTTGTGTGTGTGTGTGTGTGTGTGTGTGTGTGTGTGTGTGTGTGTGTGTGTGTGTTTTGTGTGTTGTGTGTGTGTGTGTGTGTGTGTGTGTGTGTGTGTGTGTGTGTGTGTGTGTGTTGCTTGTCTTTGTCTGTTAATCAGTTCCTTTTCTTTGAATGAAAAATGTTAACATTCTGTTCATAATGTTTTCGTAAAGGACAGTACCGCCGTAAGCTAATCTGACAAGAAATTGATTTCAGTCAGTGTGTGTGTGTGTGTGTGTGTGTGTGTGTGTGTGTGTGTGTGTGTGTGTGTGTGTGTGTAGGTAGAGAGAGAGAGAGAGAAGAGAGAGAGACAGACAGAAAACAGACAGACAGACAGAGAGAGAAAGAGAATCAGTACATTGTTAAGCAGACCGAATGGATGCAAAACCACTGGTTTCTATCAAACAGGTAGCTTAATCGAGTACACATATACATACCCACTTACTTGTCTTCAAAAAAGCAGTGGCTTGGACATAGTGAGACAGAATCTACGATGTTGTTTCATGTAACGTTTAGGTTGTTCTGCACTCAAATGTTTCAGAAATGGCACCACACAATCTTGGTGTGTGTGTGTGTGTGTGTGTGTGTGTGTGTGTGTGTGTGTGTGTGTGTGTGTGTGTGTGTGTACTGATATTTTGATAGTTACATCATGTATCAGTTAAAGGTGAGATGAGATGAGAATTTTAGGTGTATGGACTGTACTAAGACATCTAAGAATAACTTAGTGCGTATGTTCATTTTTCTCTAAACGATATTAGTATCCAGTCATTGCTGTTCAATGTGTTGAAGTAAAGTCTTGGTCATATTTGGTACGGGAGCATCTCTTAATGGCTGGAAAACTAGTAGATATATTAATCAAAAGCATCAGAAAAACAACGTTCTGAGAAAACAAATTGAAGTAATAAATGGAGTATTCCATTTCTCTGTGGCTTTGAGCATAGTTGGGTGAGCATGAGTGTGACATGCTCAACACTGACGCAATGGACGAACCTGGCTTCTGACAAAGGAATTTGCAGAACTATCCTTTTTTAATCCTTGTGCGGTGAGCTAAGCCTGTACAGCTGTTTGAACACAGTTTCCTGTACTCTCTCTACAAAACAGGCAACTGAGAACAACCGTGCACTTCAGAACCTTCTCTGGAAACAGACAGACGAACTGGCGAAGGAAGGCACCGAAATGAAGCAGCCACACTCATACAGTAACGAGGCAAATACCCTTGTAAGAAAGAGAAGGGAGGCAACTCATCACCAACAATAGCAGCAACAACATCACCACTTTCTCCCTCCCCTAATCTGTACAGGACAGCTCGTCATCCTTTTACTTTTTGCTAATGTGAAGGTTTTCAGCCAAGTGTCACAACGTGTGCAAAGGGGTATGCCAGACCATGGCAGGATAGCGACCAGGCACACTGATCAGTAACTGCAAGAACAAGATTCGGTGCATTTTGTGTCAGTTTGGACTTTTTCTAACGATTTGCATGTTTAAAGACATCCATTAAGTGAATTAAACTAGTGACGTGAATTCATTTTACGGCCCAAGAAATACAGACACCTGCAATGCTGGTTAGGAAACGAGAGCAACACTTTCAGAGACGCATCCTTTAAGTGGAAGAAACACATTTATTTGGTTCCAGTCTTCTCATCTGAATATATAGCAAACTCAACTCTTGGAAGGAGCCAATTGAGAAAAAAAAAAGCCCACAAAGATATGACTCTGATGGGGATCGAACAAACAATCTCACAGCCGGCAGTCCGCGATACTGAAGACTGAACCAAGGCGGTGGTTTAGTTCTCTTTCACAGATTATGTTGAGAAGGTTTACTCATATTTTGTCGACATCAACGTATTTGAGTTAAGCTTTCATGGAAGAACATTTCAACATTTCGGTTATATTGATTTCACTCAAACATCAACCAGGGCAGGGCAGCAAATCAAGAAGTGTGGTTCCTTTTCTTAAGCCACGTTGCACAGACGGCACGTATTCGTATTTCAGATTCTGAAAATACGTTTACTTGCCGTCTATGTGACATGGTTAAGAAGATGAGAGAGAGAGAGAGAGAGGAGAGAGAGAGAGAGAGAGAGAGAGAGAGAGACAGAGCAGACAGAACAGACAGACAGACAGACAGACAGACAGACAGACAGAGACACAGACATAATGACAAACACAGAGAATTACCCCCCCCCCCCCCCAGCTCCGAGCCCCTCTCCTCCGCCACCCTACAGAGAGAGAAGAAATGGTTACTCTCAAAAAGCCTTAATTCTTGAAACCAGTCATTAATTCTGGCCGACAAATTGACTTGACGATGATTAAGAAATGAAATCCGGAAAGCAAACGTCCTAATTCTTGAAACCAGCCATTATTTCTGGCCGTGAAATTGATTTCATGATAATTAAGAAATCAAATCCGGAAAGAAAACACCGCTGGCTGCAATTTCCTTTGACTTCAATCATTAGCTAAGATATCAATTTCAAAGATGCGCATGCTTTCTACTCCCTTAACTGACGACGTAAATAAGACAGTGTTGAAACTCACTATGAAACTCAGTTTCTAAGACTCGGCACAATACTGGCCTGGTTGAGAAACATACACCTGCCCTGATGCTTTCAACTCTTAACAATTTCTGGACCCCCGAAAACACTCGGCGTAAAGGGAGGCTGCCAGGCTTAAGGTCATAGACGGGGGGGGGGGGGGGGGGGGGGGGGGGGGACGTCTTTCAACTTGAAGGCTTTTTGACATAGAAACTCCACTGCAAAAACCAAACATCTTAATACTGAGACAGGTTCTGAAAAAAAAAACACCATAAAATGTGCTATTGTTAACCAGTAACTGTATATACACGAAGACGTTTGAAACAACCCTCCATACACATGAAAGGAGTACTAGATCGTGGCAGTCTGCATGGAAATGCCACTGATCTGCAAGCTGAACCTGAAGGGTTCAGAATCGGAGACAGGAACTCTGGCATTCCATGGTAGTTCTTCAGGAAAGAAGGTGTTAAAGAATGGGAATTTGCCATTCATTGTATACGTTAATTTTCTCCAGAAAAGCAACAAGTCTGATTTTTAAAAAAAGGAATCAATGAAGTGTATTTGCAAATGAAGCATGCAAAGAAAACTTAGCATTCGGGTCATGGGGTAACGTGCATTGAGAGATTGTGAAAGAAGTCGAAAGCTATTCGACTTTTTGTATTACATACTAAACATAGGGAGAAGTCAGACAATCAAACACGACAAACAAGTGTGTGTGTGTGTGTGGGTGGTGGGGGGGGGGGGGGTGAGAGACAGAGAGAGAGAGAGAGAGAGGCACACACAAACGGCGCGCGCGCGCGCGCGCGCGAGAGAGAGAGAGGAGAGGAGAGGCGACAGAACGAAGATGAGAGAGAGAGGAGAGAGAGAGGAGGAGAGAGAGGAGAGGAGTGAGGAGAGAGAGAGAGCGAGAGAGAGAGAGCCACCAGGCCCCCTCAGCCCCCCACGCAGAAAGAGGAAGACGAGCATAGACAGCCAAAGATCAGCCCAACTACACCCAGACAGTATACACAACTCTACACCTACTAATGAACTAAGCACCACACCACAACCACCTCACATACTACTTACTGTACTACACACCACCACACTGATAAACATATGTACTTGCACTACTACTAACTTACTACTCACTAACTCACACACCAATATACTACTGACTACTACTACTACTACTACCACCAAACACACTAACTAACTACTGTACTATACACTACACACAACCACACGCTACTCTACACAGCTACTACTACTACTACTAACTAACACCACCACAACACAACACTACTACTACTACTACTAACTACCCCCTCACTACTACTCACTCTACTACTACTACCACCACCACCTACTACTACTACTACTACTACTACACCACACTACTATACTATGCTACTACTACTACTACTACCACCACCACTACTACTACTACTACTGCTACTACTACTACTACTACCACCACTCACTACTACTACTACTACTACTACATACTATACTACTATACTACTATACTAGTAGTAGCAGTAGTAGTAATAGAGGTGGTGGTAGTAGTAGTAGTAGTAGTAGTAGTAGTGTAGTAGTAGTAGTAGTAGTAGTAGGTACAATTACCACAAAAACGCTGCGATCAGGTCGTTTTCTGACACTAGTGAGACAAGTGTGCGAACTGTGAGGAAGTGACCTGTGAAAGCTTTCATCAGGTACACACCCTGTCGCATCTTGATTCACTCTCACTGTGAGAAAGTGACCTGTGAAAGCTAGTTAACTTATGTGCATCTGTCTTTCATGCAGTAAAAAAGACTTCTTGACTGCAACTTAAACCGAACGAACTGTCCCTAAAGCAACATGGATAAGATTAGATCGATAATTTATTAGAGGGATTCCAGTTAAGACTCGCAGTAACGCAGTTTTCTTTCTTGCCTTTTACACACAACACACACACACACACACACACACACACACACACACACACACACACACACACACACACACACACACACACACACACACACACACACACACACACACACACACAGGTGTGAGGCCCAAAGGAAGTAACTCAACACTGATCAAGTGGGTACACGGGGCTATGATTGCCTCCCTTGCATCTTCTCTCTCTCTCTCTCTCTCTCTCTCTCTCTCTCTCTCTCTCTCTCTCTCTCTCTCTCTCTCTCTCTCTCTCTCTCTCTCATGTATTAAACAAAATGTCAGTCTCCACGGGATATTTGTTGTCAATTTATTTATGGATTCAGTCAAAAAGAATATGACACTTAAACCTCCTCATGGAACCAATATTACCCAGTGCTGTGCCATCGTAATTTTACTCACAGTATATGTTTTTTTTTTATCTCTTGTTTCAGAAGCTGCGGTAACATCATTACCAACAAAGTAATGCCCAGAATTTCCACGTACTTCCCAGTCGCAATGATTCAGTTTTAATTTACTTTAAAAAAAATTGTTACATTTCTCTCTAGACCCAGTTATAAACCCTTTTCAGCCGTTTTTTTTTTTCTTTTTTTGGGGGGGTGGGGGGGGGGGGGGGGGAGTTCAGATCTGTTGATGTAGTCAAAAAGTAAAATATTACTGGCAACACACACACTCACACACAACACACACACACACACACACACACACACACACACACACACACACACACACACACACACACACACACTAAAGCACGCACGCACGTACTAACGCTCGCGCACGCACACCTTGCGCACGAACTCCCAATGTGGTTTTGAAAAAAAAAATTCAAGTAGCAGCATATTAAAACCTTGGACACCTATGTCTCGGCACGGCTTCCAGGATGTTGATGAAGAAGCATCAAAGAAGACTAACAAAGGTGACTCAGACACATTGGAATGCCACCGTTTCTTCACCCGAGTGTAAGGGCACACACAGAATACACGATGGCAATATTGTCAGCCCATGAGTGAATAACCTACCAAAGTTTATTCACCTTTTTGTCCTTTCTGTTCCTCTTCTTTTTTCACCTTCCACAATCGGTAAATGT
The DNA here is from genome assembly GCA_033310375.1 of Conus canariensis. Classification (NCBI taxonomy): domain Eukaryota; kingdom Metazoa; phylum Mollusca; class Gastropoda; order Neogastropoda; family Conidae; genus Conus; species Conus canariensis. The sequence continues at coordinate 9,774 of JAMYXO010003812.1, read as the reverse complement.
GTGCAATGAGAATCAGAAAGTTCAAGATTCTCCAAAAGTCTCCACAGGGGTACATACGTTAGACACAATAGAAATCTGAACGAGTCAAAGTCCCGAGATGTAATGGAAAAATTGGTGGACGGGTTCTGGGGGCTTAATCAACAGATACGTGCATTAGTGGCGAGAGAGACATAGAAGCGATTCAATCCCAGCCAAGAGAAGTCAGCTAAAGAATGGATCCAGTGTTGGCTGTTGATAATGATGGGAGAGGAGCTCGGAAGTACTGTCTTGGGGATACTGCCCGTATGCCCTCTGACCCACACCCTGATGGCCAGACTGCTGCACATTCTACATGAGCTTTATGAGATGGCTTATAAGTTTGGGCTCCCGGCTTCAATTCCCATCAGAGCCATGTGGGATTTTTCTGCCCTGGCCGGCTCCTAACCGGAGCTGCGTTTGCTATGGGTTCGATTAGGAAGACTGAGACCACACAGCCGAGTTTTATCCACTAAATGGATGCGTCTCAGAGAGTGTAACTCAAATTTTCTGACCAACACTGCAGGTGTCTATATCTCTCGGGCCTGGTTGACGTTGGGAAATACTATAAAATTAAGTTTAGAGTACAGCCCTATCAAGCAGTCTCAGACCGGCATGGAAATCCATAGCATCATCTTCGTTATCGACATCCTCATCGATCAGCATTTTTAAAAAGTCTGAAGTTGTGTAGCCCTTCATGTCTTGCTCTCATGTTGATCTCCGCTACAATGTTCTCTCCACGTCTATGGCCTTGGTTTGATTCCGTCGCAGTCACCGGTATCGGCAAATTCATGGGGAGTTTCGTTGGTCGGACGTAGTGGCGCCCGGAGGGAGAACTCACGCCGGCTCAGCGACTGAGCAATTATTGTCGTCAGTAGGGGGCTTAGTAGGTGGCGTCCTGCGTGTGTTGGATCAAAACCAGCACCACCGAACACCACCGAAGTGACTCGGCAGCTGTGCAGTGTCTCCTCCGGTGGGTTGCCTCATGACGACTTGATACTAACTGCTCCCTGCGGATTGCCGGTGCTTTGGGCTGCGGCAGGACGGGCTGTGGCTGTAGACGTGGGATCGGACTGAGCAGCATGGCTGCAATGCCACAGAAACGGCACAGAAGATGGGACAGAACAAAAGTTTGGGCTTATTCTGTATATCCGTTTGTCATTTTGTACCACTTAATTTCACAAAGAGTTTAACAGATAGGAATGGAATACTGTACTTACAGGCTTATGGATAAGTCTCTGTCGGAGGTCCTATTTTGGAGAAAAGGTTTGTTTGTACGAACCGAACTGTATCTCCGTTGTGTATGGATCAATTATCCTTAGCGTATTCCTATCGAGACGTTGAAAATATGTATTCGCACAATCGTTAGACAAGAGTTAAGGGTTAAAGGTTTTGGTAAGGGTGAATAGATATCTGAAGAGCCTTCTCCCGATACTGCCAAGATAATGGGGTAGCTTTTTGTGTGTGGGGGTGGGGGGTGGGGGGTGGGGGATGTACTTCAATATCGCATCCCTCCCATCACCACCCCAGTTATCACATTGCCAAAAGTCCCGAACACAGAAAGTGTAGGACGTATTATCATCCACATCACAGCACTGATATGGCTGTAGATATTGGCTGAATCAAGAATTTTAACAGTAAAAACGTTCATTGGTTGAATATGTGAATTCCTCAAGAGGATTCCATGTTGATGTCTCCACAAATGTGGAGTCTGGGGAATAATGCGTATGTGAACCAGTCATTAAAAAAAAAGTTTCTTGGAAGCGTAATTCCGTATTGTTAAAGGACAGGAAGAAACTGTGCACGTGATGGATTCACGAGGCATGCATGTGACATTTAATGCAACATTAGTCAGTGATTAGGCGTAATGAAACAAATCGCCTAGTTGCTCTAGTAGACACACACACACGCGCGCGCGCGCGCGCGCACGCGCGCACGCACGCACGCACGAACGCACGCACGCACGCACGCACGCACGCACACACAATTGTGTGCACACACATACATATGATCATGCCCGCACGCGCAGTCTTCTCTCTCTCTCTCTCTCTCTCTTCTCTCTCTCTCTCTCTCTCTCTCTCTCTCTCTCAACATGCTGGAGCGTCGCGAGTTAGAAGTGTCTGAAGCCACTCGAGAGTTTGTATAGACCTTGTATAAAGTTTGTACTTCTCAAATCATCGTCTCTTCAGGTAAATGTACAACATTATTGATATTCTCCTTTTTAAATGTAAGATGTCGACTAAATAAAGCCGTTTTCATATATAAAATCATGAACAAACGTGCACCTCACTATCTTTGCGACACATTCGCAGTGAAAAGTGTACGAGATAAAGATGAATTGTTCATTCCCCGCCTAACAACAGATTTAATCATGTCATCCTTCACGTATGGAGACAGGTAACTATGGAATGAAAGTTATGATCATCAGAAGAATGAAAAAAAAGAGCTTGTGCCATTCAAACCATCTTATCACAGGTTCCTTCTTGACAGCCCAAATTTCTTGATGTTTTACTATTTCTTCATTTGATGCCTATGTACGTATTTGTACTCATACATCATCTCTCTCTCTCTCTCTCTCTCTCTCTCTCTCTCTTCTCTCTCTCTCTCTCTCTCTCTCTCTCTTTGTTGTGTGTAGAGGGAGAGGAATACGTGTTTTCATGATATGGATGTTTTGAACCGTCTTGATTTTCTGTATTTGGTTTTGTTTCAATTTTTGTTTTCCCTTTTCCTCGTAATCTTGCATTGTGTATGTGTTTATTCGTTGAATACCTGATTTCAGTCAAGAGCATAGTGTGAAAGAAGCTTTCAGCGTATATAAATATTTACCCTAATAAAAAATATTCTCGTTCTCTCTCTCTCTCTCTCTCTCTCTTCTCTCTCTCTCTCTCTCTCTCTCTCTCTCTCTCTCTCTCTCTGTCGTCGAGTAAAGTGCGCGGCAGCTTAACACGTTCTCAGCCATTTAGATGTGATGTTGGCAAATCATGAGTGTACCCAATCAAATTGAACCATGTATGTATACCAGCACATAGGTAACTGCGTGATGAGTCTTAGTAAGATGTTGTTTTCATTTTGTATTCGTAACATGCTGTTGGGTTCACTTATTTGATTTGTACAAGCCATTCTTGTTTTGTTTTGTTTTGTTTTGTTTTGTTTGCTGTGTTTTATGTGTGCTTACCCTTTCAATAAAGACCGCCGACCTTTACCACAACAAGTACCTGCCCAGGAAATCCCAGACCAGAAGAAGTTCAAGAAAAAGCAACAGCTGCGGCTACGACATCCCACAATGCAAGACAGACTACCGACGAATGTCCTTCATCCCGAGAACCATCCCAGCGTGGAACAAACTACCAGAGGATGTGGTGATGGCGGAGACCCTGGACCGCTTCAGGTTCACCTCTCACCAATAACATCCTCCTCTTTCCCGCCGTTGCTGAAAAACTAAAAGCATTATTGAAACAGTATAAAATATAGGGGAAAATCTTTGAGCCTATGCTTGAGGATCCATTCAAGGATGCAAGGGAGATCAAAAGATATGGAACAGTCTGAGTGGTCAGCTCTATAGATAGATAGATAGATAGATGTAGTGTTTTGAGCCTAACTTGTAATTGTGGATTGATATGAGCCCTTGTCATGTGACTGTCACACTAAGCGTGGTGCAGTACGCGGAAGTTCCATTGTACTGCCGTTCATCACTTTTTGTCTGGTCACGTTGCCGAAAGTAAGTTTCTGCTCTTCTGACTGTCTCAAACGGTAACGGTTATACGTGTAATTATTATGTTTAAAAAGCCGAAAGAACCCTGTAAACAGCAAAGGCTGAAAGTTCGGGATAGGCCTATTGTCCACCATGTTGAAAACTTTTGAACTTGATTGCACACTCAAAACAAAACCAGTCTGCTAGTGAACGCAGTCAGAGATATGCAAGCAACCCATTTTCTGGGCACCGTGCAAATCTGTGCTCAATTTAAATGAAAATGCGCCACTGATCCAGGATTTAAGCTTTAACGTCATTGTTCGCCGGTGTGCAGGTAGGGCGGAGAAGAGTCACGTGACATGAACCATGTAGTTTCGGTTTCAGTTCCTGCTCGAAGCATGGGGATGAAATAGGGTACAGCCATCACGGGGAAGAAGCACAATCTTCTGCACCCTCTTCTTCATCCTTGTTGTAGGCAACCTGCTTTATAGTTTGAAGATTCTGCTGCACCAGGTGACTTGCAGAACCGCTAGATGAGAAACACGCATGCACGCATGGCTGTTGTGCAGCTGTACTAGAGCAGTCTGCATGCATAAAGCTTTTGGTGAGGGGGTCAGAGATTGAGTTGTCAGATCCGCCCACATTTACCCCAAGCTTAACCCCAGTATCAACCTGACGTTGAGAAAGCCCAGTAAGAACCTAAATACAGGGAGGGAGGGGGGGGGGGGGGAGGAGGAAAATATGGTTGCACGGATGTGAGGGAGGAGAAGGGTGGGGATGCAAAAAGAGGTGGAGGAGGGGGTGGGAAAGGAGAGCATAACAAATTCTGCCAGTGATGCCATCATAGACTTGAAGGCACTGTCTGTCTCAGCAGGCATGCTGTTTCAATCTGCAACAGTATGATGGGAAAATCTCTTCTGCCCAAGTTTGTACATTGAGGTTGTGTCTAATACATCAGGAGGTGTGACAACCAGATGCCACGGGGTGGGCAGCCTGTCAAGAGGTGGGTGGGGAAGGGGAGGGGGGATGCTTTGCACCTACAGTGATGAGACAAGGTTTGTACTTGTTAGGTTCAGACAAGTGCAAACTTCTCTCCTTTAAGGGTGTCCATACTTTTCGGGTGAAAAAAAAAATCTGCACAGATGGCAAATGCGATTCCGAAAAATGTCAATTGTCTCAAAAGCAGGGAAGCTGTAGGCATGGACCACAAGTTGGATTTTGTTAGGACTGGCTGGTACAGATAGCCCTCTCTGTTTCTCTCTCCCACACCCCTTACACCCTCTCTGTCTCTCATGTGTGTGTGTGTGTCTGTACGCACGCACGCCCTTGCCCATGTGTGTGAGTGTGTGTGTAAGATAAGATAATGTTGCTTATAGCCCAGCCGACCGCATAGGGCCACATCAGGGCTGTCACCACGTTAAAATCAACTCACAAGTCATTCATTCACACAATTCTTTAAAATACATTTTAAAAAAAAACATCCAAAAGTTTGTTAAAAATCTTTCCACTGTAAAATCTCAGATCCGATGAAAAATGTTAATCTCTTTCAAGAACTCAAAGATCGCGTCAGGCGGAACATCTCTGAACAAGGTTTTCATGGAATCTACTGTAAAATGTTTGTGTCTCACATCGTGCAAGTCCCAACACTCTAACAGAATATGTTTCAGGTGTGTGTGTGTGTGTGTGTGTGTGTGTGTGTGGTGTGTGTGTGTGTGTGTGTGTGCAGTTAGATGGCAGCCACCCAATGTTGTCACCAATACCACCATGATCTCTTTCTGTAATTCTTTCTTTCTCTGTCTCTCTCTCTCAGTCTTTGTTGCAGTCTCTCTCTTTCACATGTCTCCTTTATGTATGTATGTGGAGCAGTGATGGAAGTTCTGTACAAAAGTTCATACAAACTGCTATTTGTAAGTCAGCAGACAAGAATAGCACAGCTTCCTCTCTTTGCATTATTGTGATGCAAATTTCAGTACAGCGTTTTGCCTTGTGGCTCCATATAAGGTCTGTGATGGGTCATTCCAGTACTTCACTGTCATCTTAAAGCTTTTCCCTTTTTTTTTCTTTTTTTTCTTCACCCCTGTGTTTTTGTCATTGAGCATTTGACTTCAACCTGACAGAGAGGGTTCCAAGGAACAGTTTCTGGCACTCATTATCCTCTCTTATGTCAGTGAGTATGCATTCCAGCTTGGGATTGATATGTGAGATGAGTAATCATTTCAGTCTCTATGAAACTTGTTGAGAATGAGTAATCCATTTCTTCTATTTTGAAATGGAACAATGAGTATATCCATTTCAGTCTTATGTATGAAATGTACAATGTAAATTGCCTATTTCGAGTGTGTTATGTGTGAATGTGTTGTGTGTCCGATTTGTGTTTGTTTGTTTGTGATGAGTAATGCATCCACCATGTTGAATGCTGACATGAGTACCATACCATGATCTCTTTCTGTAATGTGCATTTGCAGTATTATCTGTCCATCTTCCAGTCTTATGTTGCATGTCTTCTCTTTCCAGTCTCCTTATGTATGATGTGGACATGAGGATATTTCAGTCTCTTAGCTAGAATGTAATAAGTAATCCTTCAGTCTTTGTATGAATGTAGACAAGAGTAATCCATTTCCAGTCTTGAGTATTGATGTGAAATGAGTTCATTTCAGCTTTTGCTTGCATGGTTCCATATAGTCTGTGATGGTCATTACCATCGTTCATGTCAATCAGTAAAGCTTTCCTTTTTTGATGTACATGAGTAATCATTTCCAGTCTTTTGTTGAATGTGAAAATGAGTATCCTTCAGTCTCTGTATGAATGTGATCAATGAGTAACCCATTTCAGTCTCTATGTATGACTGTACATGGTATCGTTTCACTCTCAGTATGGGATTGATGATAATGAGTAATCATTTCCAGTCTTATGTATGAATGTGCAATGAGTAATCCTTTCCAGTCTCTGATGTATGAATGTGAAATGAGTAATCCATTTCCAGTCTTATGTATGAATGTGACAATGAGTAATCCATTTCCAGTCTTTGTATGAATGTGATAATGTAATCCATTTCCAGTCTCTATGTATGAATGTGACAATGAGTAATCCATTTCCAGTTCTCTTGTATGAATGTGACATGATGAGTAATGCCATTTCCAGTCTTATGTTGAATGTGAAATGAGTATCCATTTCCAGTCTCTATGTATGAATGTGACAATGAGTAATCCATTTCCAGTCTCTTGTATGAATGTGACAATGAGTAATCCATTTCCAGTCTTATGTATGAATGTGAAATGAGTAATCCATTTCCAGTCCTTGTATGAATGTGACATGAGTAATCCATTCCGTCTCATTGTATGAATGTACAATGAGTAATCCATTCAGTCTCTTGTATGAATGTGAAATGAGTAATCCATTTCCAGTCTCTATGTATGAATGTGACAATGAGTAATCCATTTCCAGTCTCTATGTATGAATGTGACAATGAGTAATCATTTCCAGTCTCTATGTATGAATGTGACAATGAGTAATGCATTTCCAGTCTCTATGTATGAATGTGACAATGAGTAATCCATTTCCAGTCTCTTGTATGAATGTGACAATGAGTAATCCATTTCCAGTCTCTATGTATGAATGTGACAATGAGTAATCCATTTCCAGTCTCTATGTATGAATGTGACAATGAGTAATCCATTTCCAGTCTCTATGTATGAATGTGACAATGAGTAATCCATTTCCAGTCTCTATGTATGAATGTGACAATGAGTAATCCATTTCCAGTCTCTATGTATGAATGTGACAATGAGTAATCCATTTCCAGTCTCTATGTATGAATGTGACAACGAGTAATCCATTTCCAGTCTCTATGTATGAATGTGACAATGAGTAATCCATTTCCAGTCTCTATGTATGAATGTGACAAGAGTAATCCATTTCCAGTCTCTATGTATGAATGTGACAATGAGTAATCCATTTCCAGTCTCTATGTATGAATGTACATTCATGGAGTATATCCATTCGCCCTTCTCTTTCACACCTTTCAGCCCTCTCTCCTTTCACCCACCCCTTTCAGCCCTCTCTCCTTTCCCACCACCCCTTTCAGCCCTCTTCCTTTCCCACCCACCCCTTTCAGCCTCTTTACTGCCTCCCTTTCCCACCCACCCCTTTCAGCCCTCTCTCCTTTCCCCCACCCCTTTCAGCCCTCTCTCCTTTCCCACCCACCCCTTTCAGCCCTCTCATTCTCTCTCTCTCTTGTTCTGTCTGCCTGTGTTTTCTCTCTCTCTCTCTCTCTCTCTCTCTCTCTCTCTCTCTCTCTCTCTCTCTACTTTTATATTATAATATATATATATATATCTAGCCGGTGTACCCGGCTTCGCTCGGGTATATCTGTACAATAATTTTCTGGCCACCCCGCTCTCTCTCACCACTTAAAAGACAATACAATAAAATTCAGCTTGGGTTTGTTTCGTTTTTCCCATGCTGAACCAATTGCCCCAGCCTCCTCCTATCTACTTCACCCAATTTCTTCGGACGCCCACTCCCTTCTTGCCTCTCAATCTGTTTTCCCTCACGAATTTTTTTCGTAATACGATACACAGTCCATAGAGGGATGCCTGTACTTTGTGAACTTACTGATGCATTCTCAATTCCTTGATTGAAGTGCTCCAAAATGACAACTCTGTAGGGGCCACCATAACCTAGTGGATAAGGCGCTGGACTCATGATCCAAAGGTCGTGGTTTCGAATCCCGGCTTGGTCTTGGAAAGTTTAACGTGGAATGTTTCCAGCTAAAATGACCGTAGTTCACCCGATGTCCACCCTGGCCCCGCAGGTGTCAGGCTAATGTGACGGACCAGCCATCTGCATATCCTTGATTTGGACATGGACGTTAAATCCAACTCAAACATGACAACTCTGTGAAAAGATTGCATTTTCACGATGTATCATGTCTATTGGAGGGCCTCTGGGTAGACAACATTTCTGGTCTCCCTGTTTGGCGCAAGTATAGTCAGTGTTTCTGCGTTTCCAGTTCGTGATGCTGCAACGTAGAACATTCCATGTGTAAAACACGGAACGGTCAGGTCTGCCCCAAGGGATGAAAATGTCGGACCCTGGCTCTTGATGATTGTCAGAGCGAAAGCTGGTTTCATGGGAAACTGAAGCCGTCAGAACTGGAATGGCAGGGGTGAGTCCATGGGTTCCAGAGGAATTCTGGGGAGCAGCACCGGTTAACCTTTGTGGGGGCCACATGATATTTTCGCTTCTACAACGTTCCTGTGCAGTCTGGTGAAGACACATTGGGTGCCATTGATCACCTTTGGCGGGTCCAGTGAGCGGAGAATGATAATAGAGACTCCAGATTTCAGCAACAGTTCATGTGGTGGAAGTCCAGAAATCTCAATGGAGTTCAGGAGTTCTTGTGGATAAAGGACTGCCTCATCATCATTCTTGGCCGTGTCAACAGATCTGTACAGAGTTTCCTCTCCAGGGAAGTCAGCTACGATTTTTTAACGGTCAATTTTAGTTTCGGTTCGTGTAAGTTGTATATCATTGTTCAGCATTGAAAACTACACCTGTATACCAAATTTCATCAAAGAAAGGTCTAAATTTAGAAAATAACGCTTTTTAACGGTGATACCATCTCTAAATTTAGAAATTAACGGTTTTTAACGGTCAATTTTAAGTTTCTGTTCATATTAGTTGTCTATCATTGATCAGCGTGTAAAACTGCACCTGTATACCAAATTTCATCAAGAAAGGTCTAAATTTAGAAAATAACGGATCTTAATGGTTTTTAACGCTCAATTTTAAGTTTCCGTTCGTGTAAGTTGTATATCATTGTTCAGCGTGTAAAACTGCATCTGTATTCCGAATTTCATCAGGAACGCTCTAAATTTATATAATAACGGTTTTTAACGGTCAATTTTTAAGTTTCCGTTCGTGTAAGTTGTATATCATTGTTTAGCGTGTAAAACTGCATCTGTATACCGAATTTCATCAAGAACGGTCTAAATTTATATAATAACGGTTTTTAACGGTCAATTTTAAGTTTCGGTTCGTGTAAGTTGTATATCATTGTTCAGCAT
>JAMYXO010003811.1:0-19039 GCA_033310375.1 Conus canariensis | reverse complement strand
AATGAAAGACCATGTGTAGTTGGCTGTGGGTTATAGTAATGAAAGACCATGTGTAGTTGGCTGTGGGCTATAGTAATGAAAGACCATGTGTAGTTGGCTGGGCTATAGTAATGAAAGACCATGTGTAGTTGGCTGTGGGCTATAGTAGTGAAAGACCATGTGTAGTTGGCTGGGGGCTATAGTAATGAAAGACCATGTGTAGTTGGCTGGGCTATAGTAATGAAAGACCATGTGTAGTTGGCTGGGCTATAGTAATGAAAGACCATGTGTAGTTGGCTGGGGGCTATAGTAATGAAAGACCATGTGTAGTTGGCTGTGGGCTATAGTAATGAAAGACCATGTGTAGTTGGCTGGGCTATAGTAATGAAAGACCATGTGTAGTTGGCTGTGGGCTATAGTAATGAAAGACCATGTGTAGTTGGCTGTGGGCTATAGTAATGAAAGACCATGTGTAGTTGGCTGGGGGCTATAGTAATGAAAGACCGTGTGTAGTTGGCTGGGGCTATAGTAATGAAAGACCGTGTGTAGTTGGCTGGGGGCTATAGTAATGAAAGACCATGTGTAGTTGGCTGGGGGCTATAGTAATGAAAGACCGTGTGTAGTTGGCTGGGGGCTATAGTAATGAAAGACCGTGTGTAGTTGGCTGGGGCTATAGTAATGAAAGACCATGTGTAGTTGGCTGGGGGCTATAGTAATGAAAGACCGTGTGTAGTTGGCTGGGGCTATAGTAATGAAAGACCGTGTGTAGTTGGCTGGGGGCTATAGTAATGAAAGACCGTGTGTAGTTGGCTGTGGGCTATAGTAATGAAAGACCGTGTGTAGTTGGCTGTGGGCTATAGTAATGAAAGACCGTGTGTAGTTGGCTGCGGGCTATAGTAATGAAAGACCGTGTGTAGTTGGCTGCGGGCTATAGTAATGAAAGACCATGTGTAGTGGGCTGGGCTATAGTAATGAAAGACCATGTGTAGTTGGCTGCGAGGACAAGACAACAGTACTGTATGTGTACATCCACTGGTATCTGTTTCTGAGAGGACAAGACAAGAATACTGCTTGGTTTTCTTTCTTCAATCATGTTTTGTACATGTATATTGGAGGGGGGGGGGTCTGTTTGATGTAGGGAAAGGAAGATGGCTGTAACTTGTGTCCAAGGTGAACAAAGGCAGGTATGGTAGTGTGCATGTTTGTGGAGGACATACATGCTACTTTTGGATGTTGGAGCTATTTGTGATTAAAGTGTCGCACCCCTCTGTCTAAAGCTGTGTGCACACTATGCAAGGCTTACTGCCAAACTCCATTCAGGTCCACAAGTCACATAGCCCAACACCCCCCACTGTCTAAATGCATTGGTGCATGCATATATGTTAATGAAGGCAGGATGTAGAAAAAAAAACACTTGAAAACACCATGTCTTTGATGAAACATTTTATTTCTGTTGATGGAGAATATATCAAATAAAACGAATATTATTATAACTGTTTGGATTGTTGGTTTGAAAGTTGTGTGGATCAGAAGAAATATGAATGCATACTGTCCAGTCCATGGTAAAATCGAATGAAAAAAATTTGGGGGTGGAATGGCCTATCTCCAAGTCTGGAGATCAGAGTTTCCACCCCATGGTAAAAGCGGATTTTCCCTCGGGGGAAAAAAATTGGGGTGAAATCTCCAAGTCTGGAGATCAGAGTTTCCACCCCATGGTAAAAGCGGATTTTCCCTCGGGAAAAAAAATAGGGGTGGAATCTCCAAGTCTGGAGATCAGACTTTCCAACCCATGGTAAAAGCGGATTTTCCCTCAGGGGAAAAAAATTGGGGGTGAAATCTCCAAGTCTGGAGATCAGACTTTCCAACCCATGGTAAAAGCATATGGTGTAAGCAAATTTTCCAGGAACAAAACCAATACGAGTGCATACAATAGTGAGGTGGCTTTTGTATACCGATATTACCCCTACAATGAATCTTGTCCAAAAATGGTCAAGTATGTTAGGTTCAAAGTGTTGGATCCATAACTTTGTACTAAATTTCTGGACTTGGCCACCAATTACAATGACCGAAATGTGGTGATAACAAAATTATACACTGCATGCGTCAAGCCTGCGAAGATCATTTGACCAAAGCTACACCTTAATGACTAAGCCATGGATAGGGTGATCATGAAGAAAAACAAAACAAAAACCCTGCTTGCTGCTGCATACATAGCAAGATCAATGACTGATGCTTTGTATGTAGGGTGCAACCCATCAAGATGCACAATGCATAGCAGTTCCAACATACTGCATTAGCCTGCATACTGTAAACACAGCACATACATCGACTGCATCAATCAAGGCCTCCAGGGCACCAAACAGAAATCCAGCAAAATGAGTATATGGGAACGATCAGTGTGTAAAACCTTTCAAAATATGTGTACCACATAATACGATAATAAAATCAGCAATTCAGTCAAGCCATCCAGCGTCCATGGTACCAACCATAAAATCCTGTATTAGATAACCTCCTGTCTCACATGTGATATGCTTCCAAATATTGTTACAGCTACTGTATCAAACGAAAGGAGATTCCAAACATTGTTACGGCTACTGTATTAAACGAAAGGAGATTCCAGACATTGTTACAGCTACTGTATCAAACGAAAGGAGATTCCAAACATTGTTACGGCTACTGTATTAAACGAAAGGAGATTCCAGACATTGTTACAGCTACTGTATCAAACGAAAGGAGATTCCAAACATTGTTGCAGCAACTGTATCAAACGAAAGGAGATTCCTCCAGCCATCTGTGTGGAGAACAAAATCAGGGCAGCTACGGAGGGGATGGAGATAGAGGGTGGGGGGAGCGAGTGGGGGAAGAAATCCTTCAACAGGTTATAAAGATCATTTAAACCAGAGGGAAGGTACAAGTATTTCAACAATGAAGTCCAACAAAATCGTCCTATTTGTTATAATGGAAATTTCACTTCAACTCATATTATGAACTCCAACAAAGTTGTCTAATTTCCTCTACACCCCGTAATAAAAAATATTCACATTTGTTATTATTCTGGAAGTTTCAACTTACTTCTCTGTTTACCCTGAATGAAAGACGGCCCTCCCCTCCCCCACTAAAGACTACAGTTAGGGTGGGCCAACGTACCCCCCTCTTCCCCCGCCATCCGACCCCCACACCACACCACCACTCTAAACAAACAAAAACAAACTTAAAAACCTAACCAGCCGCCGTGGCAAAGTGGTTAGCATCGCAGACTCCCGGCTGAGAGGTTCGAATCCCATCAGCGTCATGTGGGTTTTTCTGTCCTGACCGGCTCCTACCCAGAGTTGAGTTTGCTGCGGACTCGGTTGGGAAGACTGGGACCACACAGTCGAGTTTCATCCACTTAATGGATGCGTTTCTGAGAGTGTTGCTCAAATTTCCTGACCAACACTGCAGGTGCCTGTATCTCTCGGGCCTGGTTGATGCCGGGATATGTTATAAAAGGAAGTGTAGAGTACACCCCTGTCATGTAGTCTCAGACCGAAATGGAAATCCGTAGCATCATCTTAATCATCCTCATCCTCATCTATCGGCATTTAAAAAAAATGTCTCAAATTCTGTGGCCCTTCATGCCCTGCTCTCATGCTGACCTCAATTTCGATTCCTCTCCACGTCTATTCCTTGGTTTGGTTCCGTCGGGGTCACCGGTATCGGCGTGTCCATGGGGGCTGTCGTTGGACGGACATGGTGGCGCCCTCTAGAGGGGGATCTCACTCACGCCGGCTCCGCGACTAAGCAATTATTGTCGTCAGTAGGGGCTTAGTAGGTGGTGTCCTGCATATGTTAGATCCCGAAGTGACTCGGCAGCAATGCAGTGTCTCCTCCGGTGGGTTGCCTCTTGACGACTTGACATTGACTGTTCCCTGTGGATTGCCGGTGCCGGGGCTGTGGCTATGGACGGGGTGTCGGAATGAGCGGTGTGGGTGCACTGCCTCTGACGTGGCGCAGAGGTTGGGACAGTAAAAAAAAACCCTTAAAAACCTAAGTGGATATCATACAATGATAACTTCAGTTCCACTACTTACATGAATAACCCAGTGTACATGTCTGATAACTTCAGTACCACTACTTACATGAATAACCAGTGTACATGTCTGTAACCGATGTACACCAACAGTGACACACAAAAAAGAAGACCCTGTTGCAATGAAAGCACCTGTGATTGGAACAATCACTGAGTAATGCACAAAATACACATTGCATTGCTGAGCTCGCGAAAGATGTACATACGACTGCATACCTTGTAAGATCAATGACCGATTCATCGCACATCAAGTTTAAACCCACACAAATACACAATACATAGGCATAAATGAGATGGGGGAAATAACCCTGGCAGTTATACCTTGCTTCACAGCACACACTGGATGGAACACAGCCCACTTCACCCATCGACAAAAGTGCACGTGTGAGTGTGTGTGTGTGAGAGAGGGAAGGGAGGATCTGTAACACACAGGGAAAGGATTATTGCCACATCGGTGAAGCATCAAAAGATGTAAACAAGATGGCAAATTTCTGGGGGGGGGGGGTTCCCCAGTACTTTGTTAATCAAAGGCATTTAACTAATAGGTACGGAATCATGCGTATAAATTGAGGACGTTGCATCGCACTTAGATGGCAAGTATTCGCAAGTGTAAAAGGGAAATTTGTGGTCATTGAAAAAGCAGTCAAGGATGTTTCCTACACATTATTGTTGATAACTGAAAGTGTACATGACCCCCTTTGGCTTTCCTACACACTACACATTATTGTTGATAACTGACAGTGTACATGACCCCCTTTGGCTTTCCTACACACTACACATTATTGTTGATGACTGACAGTGTACATGACCCCCTTTGGCTTTCCTACACATTATTGTTGATAACTGACAGTGTACATGACCCCCTTTGGCTTTCCTACACACTACACATTATTGTTGATAACTGACAGTGTACATGACCCCCTTTGGCCTTCCTACACACCTACACATTGTTGATAACTGACAGTGTACATGACCCCCGTTGGCTTTCCTACACACCTACACATTATTGATAACTGACAGTGTACATGACCCCCGTTGGCTTTCCTACACACTATTGTTGATAACTGACAGTGTACATGACCCCCGTTGGCTTTCCTACACACCTACACATTATTGATAACTGACAGTGTACATGACCCCCGTTGGCTTTCCTACACACTACACATTATTGTTGATAACTGACAGTGTACATGACCCCCTTTGGCTTTCCTACACACCTACACATTATTGTTGATAACTGACAGTGTACATGACCCCCTTTGGCTTTCCTACACACCTACACATTATTGTTGATAACTGACAGTGTACATGACCCCCTTTGGCTTTCCTACACATTGTTGTTGATAACTGACAGTGTACATGACCCCCTTTGGCTTTCCTACACACCTACACATTGTTGTTGATAACTGACAGTGTACATGACCCCCGCTGGCTTTCCTACACACCTACACATTATTGTTGATAACTGACAGTGTACATGACCCCCTTTGGCTTTCCTACACACTACACATTATTGTTCATAACTGACAGTGTACATGACCCTTTGGCTTTCCTACACACCTACACATTATTGTTGATAACTGACAGTGTACATGACCTCCTTTGGCTTTCCTACACAATGTACAAACCAGGAAGTGGTCCTAATAATGACAGACACCAAACAACCCACCACCTACCTGCTCCCTAAAATACACAAAATCCCCACACCTGGCAGACCCATTGTTTCTGCTTGTAGTTGCCCTACATAACACAGTTCACAGTACTTACACTCTCTCCTCCAACCCATAGTACAAAGCCTCCTCACATACCTCAAAGACAACCCGCACACTCAACATGATCAATCATACAACCCATAGTACAAAGCCTCCTCACCTACCTCAAAGACAACCCACACACTCAACATGATCAAATCATACAACCCATAGTACAAAGACTCCTCACATACCTCAAAGACAACCCACATACTCGACACGATCAATCATACAACCCATAGTACAAAGCCTTCTCACATACCTCAAAGACATCCCACACACTCAACATGATCAGTCATACAACCCATAGTACAAAACCTCCTCATACCTCAAAGACAACCCACACACTCGACATGATCGATCATACAACCAACTGACCCCACTTTCCAACCCAGCCTCCTCTTTACACTTGATGTTGTCTCTCTCTACACTTCCATCCCTCACGCTGACGGACTGAAGGCCTTCACATTCTTTCTGAACAAACTGCCCCCTAACCAACAACACCCTCCCACAGCTACACTGGTCAGACTTGCAGAATCAGTCCTCATCCTCAACACCCTTGAATTTAACCCCCATACCTTCTCACAAATCAGTGGTGTTGCTATGGGAACCAAAATGGGACCATCCTATGCCTGCCTCTTCATGGACACCTAGAACACCGCCAACTAACCTCTTATACAGACTTAACACCAGAGCTCTACAAACAATACATAGATGACGGACTGGGAGCCACATCCATGCCAGAACATGACCTCCGCAATTTCCTCAACTTTGCTCAGACCTTCCATCCATCCATCCAATTGACCTACACCATTTCACAGCCAGTCAACTTCCTGGACATCACCGTCTCCCTCAAAGATGGACTGCTCCAAATCTCCATTTTCTATAAACCCACTGATGTGCATTCCTACCTGGACTACACGTCTTCCCACCACCCATCTACTGAAGACAGTATTCCTTATTCTGAATTCCTCCGCCTACGCAGACTCTGCTCCAAAGAGGAAAATTTCACTCTACAAGCAGCCAAAATGTCTCGAGTTTTCACTAACTGTGGACACTCCAATGCCATCATTAACTCTTTCATCCCTACAACCCGGTTTTCCGGTTTGCAGAAATCCTACCCTTCCTTCCTGCAGCCCGAAAAACCGGGCAGCACAAAATCCCTCCTTTCCTTCCTGCAGCCCGGAAAATCAGTTCTCGCGGTAAGCGCTTTGAACTTCGCGCGAGTCGCGTCATCGGTACACGTCATGACCGGGTCGCTCGCGCGGCAGTGTTTATGAATGCAATGGATGCCAGATGGCCCCTACAGAGTGGGAAAGTTGTTGCCGCTCTATTTTGGCTGGTTTGCTACTGCACAGGTGGCAGTTCTCACTTTACACTTCTTTTTCTTTTCTCTAAATCCAGGAATGAAGGGAATGCTCGTATTATAAGAATCTACGAACAAGAGGAAGTAATGGTTCATATAAAAGCAGGAATGAAAGAGTTAATATGCTCTCAGCTATATCCAGAACATCTGCTCTGGAAACCCAACCTTCAAAAGAGACAGACAGACCCACTGCCTGCCTCCTCTTCCACCCACACACTCTCCTCATCTTCAGGATCCTGAAGTCTAACTGGCATAGAGTAGAAAATCACAAACCTGCCTTCAAAATTAAACCCATGGTCACTTTTGAATGTGACAAAAATCTCAAAGACCTATTTTGTGTCATCTAAACTGAACAAAATCTCCACACCCAAGTCACCAGGTACTTTCTCCTGCTCAAAACCCAACTGCAAAATCTGCCCTCTCGGCAAACCAGACACCATCCTACATGGCCCCAAACACTCCTTCACAGTCATTCCCCTGTCACAGCCACAACATGGTGTACACTGTCCACTGCCAGCTGTGTGGTAAGATCTATGTAGGCGAGACATCCCCTGTCACAGCCACAGCATTGTGTACACTGTCCACTGCCAGCTGTGTGGCAAGATCTATGTAGGCGAGACATCCCCTGTCACAGCCACAGCATTGTGTACACTGTCTACTGCCAGCTGTGTGGCAAGATCTATGTAGGCGAGACATCCCCTGTCACAGCCACAACATGGTGTACACTGTCTACTGCCAGCCGTGTGGTCAGATCTATGTAGGTGAGACATCCCCTGTCACAGCCACAGCATTGTGTACACTGTCTACTGCCAGCCGTGTGGTAAGATCTATGTAGGTGAGACATCCCGCACATCTCTGAACACCTGGCTGACATCCGCCACCATTGGCCCAAACCAGTCGCCTTGCACTTCAACCATCCCCAACGCAACTTCAACCATGTCAAAGTCCTGGCACTTTGGTAATCGCTGAGTGACAACTTGAAGCGCCTTCTTATCTTAGTCTTTATCTTACTATCAGACTCTGACCCCTTCACCCTCATGGCATCAACACCCAAAAGCAGCATGAACCTATCACCACAGCAACACCAGCCCGCAATATCCTCCACCAACAAACACGCACACTACCATACCTCCCACCAGTTACCTCACACACAAGTTACAGCCATCTTCCTTTCCCGTCTCCTTTTGCTGCATCAATCTACCCACTCCCCTTTCATAAACTGCTTGTTTGGGTCGTATCTTATATGCATGCACAAAAACTGAAACACATTTTCAGTTTGTCCACACAATACATGAAGCCATTATGAACCAACAAGACATCCTGCATTGGAAAATACAACATGTAAAAAATATTGATAGAGTAAAAACATGATTAAAAAGGAAAATAAAAGGTGGGGGTTTCCATCATGCAATATTCTTGTAGTGTTTTCCTCTCAAAAACAGATACCAGCTTGTTCTTATACACAAACACATACACAGAACATTGCACAAGATCCACTTTTTATCACTGCAGCCCTGCCGACCACACAGCGCCTTTTCAGGGACTGTCAAAGTCCAGCAAGGAAAAAAGTCACATCACAAAACAACTCCGTCCATCGAAAAAAACATATCCAGAAAAGAAACAAACACCAACATGCAACTGTGACATGGTGGGTCAACTATATCTTGTAAGCCAAAAAAAAGGATGTACGGTCCACATGGGCAAATACAGGAAGTAGAAGAATGATCTTTCAGACGAAAAGAATGAGAATGGCCCGAGGCAGATGTCGATGCTGCAGCAACTTTCTCTTCCAATTTGGAACCATCCATATAGAGAAATGTTTGATGTTTATGTTTCTCTTTCTTTTCTAAAAAAAAAAAAGATGTTTATAAATCTCTGGACTTGTTTCTTTCTTATAAGCAGAGAGAGAGAAATCTATTTGTGGAGTTACCAGTCTCCATGGCGGGACACCGGCAACAGTAAGGTCATCAACA
This sequence comes from Conus canariensis, assembly GCA_033310375.1. NCBI lineage: Eukaryota > Metazoa > Mollusca > Gastropoda > Neogastropoda > Conidae > Conus > Conus canariensis. Next base: position 9,901 of record JAMYXO010003811.1, on the reverse strand, counting down.
TCCACTAAATTTATGTCAGCCTCTTCAAAATAGTCCTTTACTCTCTGGCCAAAAGGAGGGGTCAATGTAGATGCTTCAAACAGGCTGGCAGCTGGAGGCTCAAAAACACAAGAGTAGGCTGGAATCATCCAACAGAGATATTCTCTCTGCTGCTTGGGACAAACAGAAGTGGGAGGCAATGGCAAGGAGTTAAGTCCTGTCTTCTTTTTCCCACCAAATGAACAACGTCACAAACAAGTCTTCACCTTCAGATCCAATACCAATACCAATACCAATGGTTTGGTTCTGTTGGGTCACCAGTATCCGCGAGTCCATGGGGGTTGTCGCTGGACGGACGTGGTGGTGCCTTCCAGAGGAAGAGCTCACTCACGCCGGTTCTGTGACTAAGTAATTATTGTTGTCAGTAGGGGGCTTAGTAGGTGGTGTCCTGCGTACGTTGGATCAGAACAGGCGCCACTGAACACCATCAAAATGACTCCTCAGTGTCTCCTTCGGTGGGTTGCCTCTTGACACTGACTGCTCCCTGTGGATTGCCAGTGCCGAGGCTGTGGCTGTGTACAGGGTGTCGGAATGAGCGCCAAGAATCAACATTTAAAATTAAACTAATAACAAATGTATAAAATTATCTGGATGATTACAATTGGAAAGCAATTCTGTGCAACACATCTATAACCTACATGTATACACACATCCATCTATGCACACACACATATACGACATACATATATTGTGATTGGGTGCACAGAAAAACGGCATGTTCTATGTACAGCAGTTTTTTTTTCCCTCCATCACCACCACAATATCAATTTTGGGCTTTTTCATGACCACAGTTTTCACGTGTCAAAGACACTATGTGAGGCAGCCAGCTCGTCTGGGTCTACCAATGCACGCTTCCAAGGACCGGACAACCGGGAGGGACCGGTCGTGCTTTGCACGGCCAGGTCTGGGTCTACATATAGCACATAGCCTGAAGGCTGCTAATGATGCAGAACACTATTACACCTTATATACAACTGGAATTATAAGGACAATGATGATTCACATTAAACGTACACACACATTTAAACGCAGAACACTATTACACCTTATACAACTGATCATAAGAAGGGCAATGATGATTCACATTAAACGTACAAACACACTAACGCAGAACACTATTACACCTTATACAACTGATTATAAGGCAATGACGATTCACAGTAAACGTACATACACACTAAAAGTGTCTCTCGCATACACACAATGAAGTATAATTACTACGTGAAAAGAGGATATATAAGTAGTATCATTCACCAAAACATAATCATCAGCACAGCACGATTTGGAATGAGCAGTGATGGTGAGGCAGTCATGTCCAAGTCACCAGCACATACTCATAGTCAACATTCTTGTTCATTCTCTGCACCAGTCCTGGCGCAGCATCAGCAGTTGGTTCGCTGGATGAATGTCGGCGTAGTATTGCTGCTTTGTCAAACGACGTCTGCAGCTTTCAACAGCTGCATCTGGTGAATATCAGGCAGCCACCTGCCATGGGAATGTCGAGTGCCTCTCTGTGGATCTTCTGTGAGCCATACCGACAGCGCAGTCCCTCACACTTTCATCAAGCTTCCTAGAAACAGAGTTATCCATCAGCAACAGTTACTACAGGTGCAAATCATTGCATACTCATGCTACACTTGCCTTACCATTTTGACACATGGTCCATGTTGTCCTTACAAAATGATAATATTCCTACCTAGATCATTAAAAAAAACAACAAAACAATTACTCAACTATGTTTTTTTCAAAAATCAAGTCCAGAAACAGTAGAGAATAAGGACATCACAGCCATGACGTAACTCTACTTCTGACTCTCATGAACTGTGACCAACTTCATGGCTGTTAAAATGTGTGTTGGTGCATAAACCAGTATGTTCACTGGAAAACATAAATCACTTATGCAAGGTTTTGAAAAGACAAGGCTTTTGAAGTCTTGTTTACCCTCTTGTGCTGCCTTGGTCCATCTCATCAAGGAAACTGCACAGCTTGCATGCACTGAACCAAGGACACAAAGTGATACATTTGTAACCTGTAGGAATGTCAGCTGTGTTGGATGACAGACTGGTTGACAGCATCATACATGAAGACACAGATGAGGGCAAATGCCTCATGTTTTTTTTTATTTCCCAGAACGACATGGGAGGTATCAGCGACAATACAGAGTGAAGGCCCAACCAGCCTATGACAGGACTTTGCAAACCTCCAGGGAGGATGCAGTGGAAACACAGGAAAAGAGGAAAAATGAAGATTAATTCTTCTACAGCTAAAGCTGTACTCTAATTGATTTACACAAAATGATTGATCCAGGTTTGTCTTCTTTAGAACTTTGCTCCCAGACAGACTTGGGAAACACACTACACCCTTTTTTTTATAAAATGAGGGGGCACAGGCACAACTTGCATTTTGTATGTCGACATAAGTTGCGAAGATTGTGAAGATTTTGCGTTTGTAACGGCTAAACCCAGGAATCAAAACTGCATGAAGGTCTGTGAGGACAAGGAAATTTCGTCTGCTCAAAGAGATTTTGTGTGGCTCCAAGACCAACATATAGAGAAAAGTATTTGTGAGTCGCACAAGAACCTGGTTTATTAATGCCTTTGTAGGAAACGAGGTCCATTAAATGAAACACAGTAAAAATTATTCCATGTAAATAATGCACGATTTAACTGTCAATTGTAAAAGGAGAACTTCTCTTCTGTCTGACTGACTGGATTGTCAACATGGACAAAGAGAGAATAACACTTGTCGAACTAAACTACATTGGTCAACATGACAAAGGGTGAACTCTCTTGTCTGACGACTAATGTGGGTCAACGTTGCACAAGACTTCTTGTAAATAATGTAGACTTAACTGTCAACGAAAAGGAGACTCTCCTTTTCCGACTGACTGGATTGGGTCAACGATTGCACTAGATGTGGGTCAAAGTTAACAAGCGGAGTCCGACAAGCGTGACCCAGTTTTATGAAAAACCGAACATCCGATGTATCACCCCACACATATACCCCGTAACGACTGGTATTGGCAATTTTCCCAGTGCAAAAAAAGAAGGGTAAAAAAAACAACTATGGTGCTATTTCTTCCCCTTCCTTCTCACTGTTATATAATTTATCCTTCAGTTCCTTTGACACCATAGTTAATCATTTCTCTCCATTTCGTGAACTGAGGCAACTAGTGGTGCGTGCATATCAAGCACAAATATAATGGGAAAAGAATAGGGATAAGCGATGATATGAGTTCAGGCGAACAAACTTGACAAGTTTCAATGGAATCTGCAAAAATATTTGTACCTTACATCAAACAAGCCAAACAGCTAAAAGAACATGTTTCATTGTGAGTGTACATGACATGATGCACCACTAGAGCACCTCTCACTCTTTAAAAGTATGAATGAGTAAATATGAATGCCGGTCGCATTCCACATACAACCGATTTCTTCACTTTGTGACCACCTGGTAGAGTACTGGACATCTGCAAGTTGTTATCCATCTGTGTATTCCAAATTGTCCTGCCAGAGAGCTCTGAATATCATAACTTCAGTTTGATTTGTGTATGGATAGATATAGCAGAAGTTCCATGTGTGGCATTCTTGGCCAAATGATCACCATTTCATTCCCTTGATCAACAGACCGGAACCCAAGCCAGAACAATGTTGTGACCTCCGCTTTCACATCGTAAAAAATTTTTTAAAGTGGAGAAGTCGGATGATGGAGGTACGGCACTATGCTCAAAGCTGACAACGAATCAGCAAAATCAGAAAGTCCTCCTTTGTGGATTGATACGATATCTCTGCTAGAACCAAAGCTGCAAGTTCAGCAGAGTAAACAGAAATATCTGACGGAATATGTTTTAATAATATTTAAGGAGCACCAGGGCAATAGGCTGCACTGGCCACTCCATCTTCAGACTATGAACCGTCCGTGAATATTCTCTGAAAGGATAGGAATATTGTACAGAGATTGGCAAACAATGCCTTGTATGCCTGAGAACTGGTGGATTCTTTGCGAAAAGCAGCAAGATCAACGCGGATTTCTGGTGTGAAAAAGGTCCAGGGAGGCTTATCTGGAAACTTGGAGAAGTCAGACACAACTCCTAGATCAAGACCTGCATTCTGCTTCACAAGGCTGCATATGAAGACCAAACAGAGGAATACAGTTGAGATTTTTTTTATAATTTACTTTGAAACTGAGGGTTAAAAACACAGTCATAGGCAGGGTTTTCCGGTTCAAAAGAACAGTCTGAGATAGTAGTTCAAGGATAGTTTTAGCCTGCAGTTGGGTAACGAGGGTTCACCTGCTTCTGCGTACGGGCTGTACACAGGGGTGGTGCGGAATGCTCCAAGACAGAGACAAAGCCCTTGATGATGAATAGGGTCCAAGAGTTTCAGCTAAGAGGGTCTTGCAGAGCCGTATACAACACAACCATAGTCCAGTTTAGAACGGACCAAGGCTCTGCTGAGGTGCAGTAAAGTTTTCTTATCAGCGCCCTAGTCAGTGTGTGCTACGACCCGCAGAATGTCAAGTTTTCTGGCAAGAATTTTTAGATTTTTAATTGACTAAGAAAGTTGAGTTTTTGGTCAAAAACAACTCCTAGAAATTTGGCCTCTTTTACAGCTGGAATGGGAAATTTCCCTATTAGGATTTCAGGATCTGCAAAAAACTGACGAAAATTATGGAAGGTAATGCACTGTGTCTTAGTAGCGGACAAAGTGAAAGGCCTACGATACCATCTGGAAATCTGGGATATGTCATGATCTCCATGATCCTGGTTTTCGGGGTCATCTTCCACTTTTCATCAAAACATTTTTGACAGAACGACAGTTTCAGGTTTGGGTTGGCACCACTCTGTCTGATGTTCATGAGCAGGAGTTGGATGTTCCACAAGGAAGCATACTGTTTCCTGCTCTCTTTAGCATCAAAATCACCAACGTTGTTAATTCAGTTCAACTGGGTTCCAGCTGCTCATTGTTTGTAGATGATTTTGCCCGAGTGTTCAGCACAGGCTCCAGCTTTTACCTGAGTGTTCAGCACAAGCTCCAGCTTTTACCCGAGTGTTCAGCGCAGGCTCCAGCTTTGTGTGGATAAAATTCATCAGTGAACCAAGATCATGGAGATCATAAAGTATCCCAGATTTCCAGGTGGTATCATATGCCTTCTCCAAGTCAAAGAAAAAAGCCACTGCATGTTGTTTATTTAGAAAGGCATTTCGAAGTGTAGATTCCAGACGTATCAAATGGTCCACTGTAGTTTGATGTTTAGGAAACCACACTGTTCTTTCACCAGAAGGCTGTTGGTTTCAAGTTTCCACATGAGTCTTGCATTTTTTCCATCAGTTTGCAGACACAGCTGGTCAAAGCTATTGGACGGTAATTTGATGGGATCAAAAGATCTTTTCCAGGTTTGGGAATAGAATGATGAGGGCTTTTCACCAAGAAGGTGGAAAAATCCAGTAGTCCATACATGGTTGTATACGTGTAGCAGGATGTTCAGACCTCTTTGAGGGAGATTTCAAAAGTTTATAATGGATTTCATCTATACCAGGAAAGGAATCGCTGCAAGAAAGTATGGCAGATTTCAATTTGTTTAAAGTAAAAGGAAGATTGTAGTCTTCTAATGTTGTCTGATGAAAAGTTGCAGGGTGATTTTTCTTTGAGGGCTTTGTTTTTGACAAAACAGGCTGACTTGTTACAAGAAGAGGAATTCATTTCAACAGTTGAAACAAGCAGATTGGCAACCACTTTTTTCTCTGTTATTAAAGACTCGGAAAACTTGAGATGGTTCACAATGGGGCAGGTGTTCTTCCCTTTAATTTTCTTGATGATTTTCCACACTTTTTTCTTCGATGTTTTGGATGTGAGACTTGAGCAAAACTGTTTCCAAGATAACGTTTATTGGTTTTATAAATGTGTTTGGACTTTGCTCTCAGTTTCTGATGCGTTCGGACGTTGGGTTATTGATGGTCTGCAGGAGACCCAACGCTGAGGTCTTTTGCCGGCTTTGTTAATTTCCTTGCATTCAGAGTTGAACCAAGGAACTTTTAGCATTAGGGGCTTCTTGGAAGATGTGGGAATGGTTGACTTTGCACAATTCAGTATAAAATCTGAAAGACTTCCTGCCGGATCTTCACTTTGCAAGATCTTGTCCTCTTCCAATCCTTAAGAAACCTAGTGGCAAAGAGCTCCTAATCTGCTTTGTTAACATTAAGGCTTTCTGGTAAGGACTCACTCTCTGCATTTGTATACCGAAGCAACACAGGAAAGTGGTCGCTACCATGTAGGTCCTCATCAACCTCCCAAACAAAATCCACCTATGCACTTGCCCTGTGTGCTTGGGTACTGACCGAACAGTCTCCCTGAGAATCGTGCACAAGACCACCTCATTCTCTCCATCCACCCACACCCATGGGCATCAAAAGTCTATGCTTGGGAGCCGGAATAGCTCAGTGGTAGAGCACCAGACTCGTAATCTAGGTGATCCTGGGGCTGCGGGTTTAAATCTCCGCTACGGCGTTTCAGTACAGGGGGATTTTTCCCTCGGAGTTAACACTGGTTCTGACTTTATTTCCCATACAGCCTTTGAATGAGACTATAAGCCAAAGTTCTGTCTGTGAACGCACGCGAAACATTTTGCTCACACGTAAAATCCCATCACCAACTTTTGGAAGAGAAGGCCAGTTTGGCCGTTGGTATGGATGATACGTTACACATAGCATGCACCTTCCCCGAAGTTGGAGTATGGCTGCCTTAATGGCAGGATAAAAAAAATGGTCATACACACAAAACTCCACTCCCTTTGTTGGGTAGATGGGATTAATCCTTGCCTGACTATACAGGGAGTGTCTGCAGGAGTATCAGCCTGCGTACGCAGAAAGAAAGAAAGAAAAAAGTCTATGCTTACTAGGCTAGGGTCCCATGACTCTGTGATATTCTCCAATGTGTGCACCACCTGTTCATTAAATAAACTGGCATACGAATACACACAAACACATGCCTCTACCACACACATATATCTCTATTTATCTATATATATATATATATAAAAACATACATTCCTTTTAGTTATAAAAATATAGTCAAAATGGGACAAAGCCAGGAATTTCCACAAAGAGGACTTGGGGGGGGGGGGGGGGGGGGGGGGGGTTCACAGACAAGCTTTATGTCTCACAGTAGCTTCAGTTCCACACCGTGACAGAACTGTGCACGTTGACCCTTCTGTGCCTCTTTCACTGACTATACTTCCAAATCCAAACTTCTTTTTTGACGCCGCGGCATTATCTCCAAATCAAGGTGCACGTACTTCTGACCTCTTTCACAGACTATACTTCCAATCAAGGTGCACCGTGACCCTTCTGTACTCTTTCACGACTAACTTCCAATCAAGGTGCACGTTGACCCTTTGTACTCTTTCGACTACTTCCAATCCAGTGCACGTTGACCTTGTAGCGTTGGACAGACTTGCACGGTGCACCGTTGACCTTCGTTACTCTTCACAGACTTCTTCCAACAAATTTCCCTTGTTGACCCAGCTGCGGTCAACAACAGCAATCCAAAGTCCTTATATTTTGACGCCCAATTCATCTCCATGTAAATGCGTGCATGTGCACACATGCACACACACGTTCAAACACACGTCCTTCCTATGTGGTACAAGCCTTGTCGGAGCAAGCAAGCGAAGGAATAGGAAACAATAAAGTAATCAATACAAAGCGTGAAGGGGGGAAAAAAAAAGGAAAGAGAAAAAAAAAAAGCCCAACAAGGGCATAGTGAAACTTCTCCACATTGATCATCTCAAGAAATCTGTAAAACTTCTCCACAGTGATCATCTCAAGAAATCTGTAAAACTTCTCCACAGTGATCATCTCAAGAAATCTGTAAAACTTCTCCACAGTGATCATCTCAAGAAATCTGTAAAACTTCTCCACAGTGATCATCTCAAGAAATCTGTAAAACTTCTCCACAGTGATCATCTCAAGAAATCTGTAAAACTTCTCCACAGTGATCATCTCAAGAAATCTGTAAAACTTCTCCACATTGATCATCTCAAGAAATCTGTAAAACTTCTCCACATTGATCATCTCAAGAAATCTGTAAAACTTCTCCACAGTGATCATCTCAAGAAATCTGTAAAACTTCTCCACAGTGATCATCTTAAGAAATCTGTAAAACTTCTCGACAGTGATCACCTCAAGAAATGTGTAAAACTTCTCCACATTGATCACCTCAAGAAATCTGTAAAACTTCTCGACAGTGATCATCTCAAGAAATCTGTAAAACTTCAGTCTTCACCAGGTGGGACATCTTTTATACACCAAAGACAAAAGATGGTCCAGAAGACCCCCCCCCCCCCCCCCCCCCCCCCCCCCCCCCCCCCCCCCCCCCCCCCCCCCCCCCCCCCCCCCAAAAAAAAAAAAACAACAAACAAAACAAACAAACAACAAAAAAACAATCACAGAAACTCGGAATCGGAGAAACCCCTTAACTGGATCATTTCATAATGCACATTTCTCGTCACAGACACGCACACAAATGCTCTGCTTTTTGATAATGGTCACAGTACACAGCTAGCAAGTCTGTCTGGTTTCCAGTCCTAAGAAGTCATCCATGCTGTGTTTGTCACCGCACAGACGCCATCTCTTCTGTCCATTGTCAGCAACTCCTTTCCTCTTGTTTCCATGGTCACAGGTATCCATGCGATGTTTGTCACCGTACAGACGCCATCTCTTCTGTCCATTGTCAGCAACTCCTTTCCTCTTGTTTCCATGGTCACAGGTATCCATGCTATGTTTGTCACTGCACAGACGCCATCTCTTCTGTCCATTGTCAGCAACTCCTTTCCTCTTGTTTCCATGGTCACAGGTACTCATGCTATGTTCCCACCGTCACAGACAACACAAAGCCAAACTTTCCCTTCACTTCATGGTCGCCAGTTTACAACACCAAATGATTTTCTCTTGTTCTTGTGGTCACGACACCGTCTCTACAGTTGCAATCACACACACAAACATATTCCTCCTATGGTCACCTGTGATTCTTGCTTCCACGGTTAGAATGCATGGCTCCTTTCTATCGTCAAAGGTATACACACACTCTCCTTTCCGTTCAAGGTCATAGGTATACACCAAGAATTTTTTTTTAAGTTTGCCTCTATGGTCACAAACATCATTGCTTTTTATCTTCTGTCACAGATATACACACACACTTTCTTCTATAATCATAGATACGATTCCTTTCCCCTTAAAAAAAAAAGAAAAGAAGATATCCCACCCCTTTATAGATAATCTGGAAATTTTATGACCAAGGACAAAAAGGACCAGAAAATTTACATGTTAAGTTTTAATCATAGGCCTGCAACAGTGCACGTCACAGAGCTTCTTCCGCCAGTCCTAAAAGGCCAAGGGGTCACCTGAATATTCTCTTTTTGTCTATCATTTTTTAAAAAAAATCAATCTTTAAATAGTACAATTCCAGGTTATTTTTTATTTTAAAAAATTGGTGATTAAAGCAGAAGTCACTTCTCCCCCTTCTGCTTCTGGTGATTTTCTTGACCCTATGACCACGAATACACATTCACACTTTCTGGGGCGAGAGCAGAAAATCATTGCTTTACTGAAGAGGCCAGGGGTCCGGTGTGCGTGCTTCAGGCCCCCATGTGGGGTGCAGGGGCAACACCCTGCTGGGGGCAATGCCCCCCAGATGCTGAAGAAATGTGTCTTGCCAAGACACTTTGTGGCCTCTCCTTGAAAACAAAGTTAATAATTAACTTCTATACAAAAAGACTCCAAATATGACGAACTATGACTTACGGCTTAAATATCAAACCGAAAATGTTATGCCAAGTACTTGGAATACATCTTCCATTCAGTAAA